>JANSTQ010145606.1:0-12342 GCA_026167885.1 Bergia puertoricense
ATTTTAGGCGGGGCTGCAACTTTTTGAACGGACTTTTTTTTGGGGGGGGGGTTATAAGTTTTTGGACATGGTTTAGTGACATAGCCAGCATGCAGCATAAAGACAAGATAATAACAAATCTTCTTACTGAATAGAAAACAGAGATTCGATGACAAATGTTCTCAAAATACTCAAAATCTAACTTCTCGGAACCTGAATTTTCAAAAATATCTTAAGGATCTGCGTACCACAATATTCCTCCTCCGAACACTTCCACTTTCCAAAAAAAAAACTTTACCAAAACACACTTCATTTCACCACGACATTTGGTTTTAATATTATGATATTTAGGATGTCAGTGACTCTTCTGCCATTATCTGATATAATTCTCTAGGTGGCAAACGCACTGTCTGTTCTTGATTCGCATAAACTCAACTATTCAAAACAAGGCAATGAGAAAAGTTTAAAATATCCGTTTTAGACCTTGGCCAATACTCAAAAATTATACAATAAACTATTCAATAGTCGTCACTGACTAGATTTATCACTGACTTCATATAAAAAACAATTTTGTATATGTAACGATGACCAGTTGAATTAGAAGAATAAAAACAGTAAATGAATTGCTCGGTATGCAAAAAGCCCGTTTTACCAATATGAGCCTACTTCTTCTTCCTCTTCTGAGTTGACTTCAGCTGCAGCTGTTCCCGTCTCCCCTTCAATGGCACAATCTTCTTTACGCACACTGTCCTCTCTGCCTTTCCTCCCGTGCACATTAGCCGCTTCCTCATCATCACTCAAATCGTAATATTTACAATAATAATGAGACTACATATATTTTAATTTAACCTGATCTAATCTAATCTACAATAATGTTGTCTAGTCAAAACTAATCTAATTAAATCTAATCTATTTTGTCTAACTTATCTAATCTAATCTACATTGCTAAAATCTTTTAAAATCGTAATTTAAGCATAAACATTAAACATTAAAATTTAAAATTTATTTTTTCGAATATTGGTTAAAAATTCCTTATTGCCTGCCATAGCTCGTATGTGGTCTTTTAGGGTATTCCAGTTTTTCGCTGCAGAGTATTTAAACGCGTTTAGACCATACTTAGTGCTATTTACTTTGGGAAGAGTAAGTACCTTCGTGCCTCTTAAGTTGTAATCATTATTTCTAGGCTTAATTAGGTTAGCTATAATGGCAGGTGCTCTGCCCTGAAAACATTTGTTGATAGTCAACAGCATATCCTATATTCGTTGGCTCATAAGTGTGCTGCGTGTACCAATCCGTTCTAGCTTTTCATCATGTTCAGAATGCTGCTGCCCGGCTTATAACACTTTCTCGCAAGTACGACCATATAACACCTCTCCTCATGGATTTTCACTGGCTACCTGTTCAACACCGTATTCAGTTTAAAATTCTTCTGACCTATAAAGCATTAAATGGCTTAGCACCTCAGTATCTTCTCAATATACTGCAACATTACAATCCACCAAGAATCCTGCGCTCATCGTCTGCTCAATTGTCAGTGAAGCAGGAAAGATTTCGTCTTTTATCATATGGAGCGAGGGCTTTTTCTGTAGCTGCACCATTACTTTGGAACAAACTACCTTTGGAAATCAAAAGTCTAAAACTGTGGCACATTTTAAAGCTCAGCTGAAACCCATCTTTTTAAACTAGCTTTTTTCTAATTTTCCTTTTAAATTAGTCTTTTTAAACTCAGCAAACCTATTTTAACTTTTTCAAATTAGTCTGCTTGTTAAGTGTTTAGCACTTAAACGTATAAGCGCATAAATGGTCTTATTATTATTTATTATCATAAGACACATTCTTGTCCTTATACACGTATCTAAGGGCGCGCTCGTTTACCCTTTCCAATTTTCTAGTGTTTCTGGCTCCACAGTGATGCCATATCTGGTTCAGTGCAATAGTAAAAGTGTGGTAAAATAAGGGCACGATACAAAGCTTCCTTGGTTTTTCAAGGTAGGATATTCTTTAAAATGTTTCGTTGATCAGCAAAAGTTGATATGGTATGCTTGTCGCCATTGGGTCAGGTTGAAAGCTGATGTTTCGAGCATTAACCCTTCGTCAGAGTCTGCTCTTTTCACCTGTCGCTGTTCCCAACCTAGAAGCTTGGTTTTCGGCCATTATACAAAACAACCAAAAATAAAACAATTTTAATTGCTTGCCAGCGGTTGCAGATATTGGCCCTGCTGTATCGACAAATATTGGCCCTGCCAGCGTGCATCACGTGATCGATAATGACCAATAACATTGCGCGTTTTCACAATGAAAATTATTGTTGAAGTATAAAGCGCTATATTAAAGCATCACAACTCCTAGAAACCTGTACGAATTGTCGCCCAGATCTTTTATTATTATGTCGTCGGACAGTTGTAGTCCCTCTTCCTTTTACAGTTGTGATCGTCTTAGTTTTCTTTGCTGCCATCGAGAGGCCCATGTCGCCCATCATTTGGTTTGTCAACGCGAACTTGACTCCCTGTTGTCTTTCGGAGCTGGAATAAAGCTTAGCATCGTCAACGATTAAGTGGGAGATGCTAATGTTCACGGGTTTACTCATGTTGTAAACTTGCAGTGCTCGTAATATCCACGCCATTGGATTTACACACATAACGAATAGTAGTGGACAAAGGGTATCAGCCTCTCTTAAACTGCATGGGGTTCGTCATCTTCATACCACTTGGTGTTCTCACTTTTCATTTTAGTCTGCCAGTGGCTGGAGAGTTTCATGATGATGGTGATGATTATTGCTTGCGGGATTTTGTGCATTCGCAGTGTTCTCTCCAGCCACTTGTGGCTAACGCTGTCGTATGCCTTTTGCCACGTCCACCCATGTGCAACTCAGTTTTTCTTTCTCATGCGAGCCTCTTCTAACAGCATTGCGTCAATCAGTAGGTTGCCTGCCACTCCTCATGTACCCTTCCGGCCTCCTCTCTGGTCGCACTGTAGCATATCAAATTTCTCCAAGTGCTCTTTCATTTTCTCTTTCAAAAGACTAGTCAGTCACTTGTAACAAGTGTTTAATAGGGTGATTGGGCGTTGGTTGGCTGTAGTTCCCTCCCCATCCTTTGGGATAAGGTCTGTTTCTCTCACCACCAGCCACTCCAGTTTCAGACATACATAAAGAATTACTGTTTCATTCTAGTTAATTATACCCTGGTGGACTCATACCTCTATTTGTAATGTTCTGGCAGTGTACTCTACACCACGTACTTTATGTTCTTTCAGGTCGTTATGTCTGCATATCGAGCGTTTAGTCTTGTTTATTTGCAGAGAATCAGGTCCGTTTTACCAAGCGGACATAAACCACTTTTGACACCGTTCTAAAATCGTAAAAATTGTTGAATTTTCTATTACCTAATAAACTCAGATTTTACAGTTTTTCAAGTTAAAGTTCGAGGGAAAGTGTTGTTGTTTATTTTATCAAAAGAAACATATTCCAACTACAAGAATCCGGAAAAAAGAGATGGACAAATACATATGCAAATCACGGCAGCCATTGAAATTTCAAAATCCAAACTATATTTCACACCTGATTCTGTCAAAAAAAAGTTCCAAAACGGGAGTATTTTTTACGTTGTCGCTGTTTTTTATATTCCCTGAAAGGCCAAAAGCGCGGAAATTAGTTTTTATGATAACTTTTGTTCTCTGAACTGACTGAAGCGGAACCGCTTTGAAGTTGGAGATGGTATGGAGCTCGCGGCCTCCTAAATCTTATCCGTTTAAAAAGTACGACGAAATATATATTTAAACAGACCTGATTATGAACTTACAAAGATGAAATTGAAACGCTATAAGTACTTTTGAAAAAGGACGAAACTGGTTGACATATGATTGTATCAAATAAATTGTCACACGCTTTATACTCTGCGCAGTCAAATCGTCCCCCCCACTCGTGGTGGGGACGCATTATCTCCATTTTTTAAAAAACATTGCAGGCTCAGCTTGATGACGTCACACCTCTGGTCAGAGATGCGTTTCGGTCGCAAAATGGCGGCAGGTGCTCAGAAAGTAAAGGGGCTTTGCTTGTCATGAAAGTTGTTTGGAGTGCAGCGATCGTGCTTTCTGTGTTGTGTTACAACGGCCTTCTAGTATGAGTGTAACTTATAATGCTTATCAGTTTAATCCACTCAGTGGCTGCAGCACCATAAAGACTTTGGTTGTGATATTCTTGGTGGAATCGCTGTGGAAAACCTGGAATGACCGAGGACGGGGATGAAAACATAGAGTTTACAAGTAGCTCATCTTCGAACAGCCGGATTATTCTGCCTGCTAAATTAGCTAAAATAAAAAAAGCAGAGAAGTTTCCAAGTGGAAAGTTCAAATGGAACACCAATGAGGTTTGTTTGGTTACTTTTAACTAGTTTGTATATTTACTTGTAAACGTACTGTTTTCGCGATCGTTGCCTGTGAAGTTAGGAATGCAGCAGTATTAAAGCAATGAAAATTCGAGTTTATATTCTATAGCTTCGAAATTTTTGCGTGAAATGTTGGTTTGACAGTTATGATCTAATCAAATCCTACAATTGTGCTGTTTTCTCTAGATGCGCTTGAAGTTAAATCAGTCAATACTTTTTCATAGCGAGATTTAGTTTCTGATTGTGAGCCAAATATCAGGAATTTATTCTACTTTCTGTATTGGAAAAAGTGCTATGGTATAGTTTTAGATCGTTAAATATACATGTACTCTCTGTTTGAGATTTTGCTTTATTAAGTCTTTGATGAAATACTATCAGTAGTACATCATCACTAATAATTTGTAAAGACAAGAGTTTCATTTCAGATTCATCCAACAATTTATTTGCTTTTTGTATTCAGTTTAAAAACATGGTCCAATATATTTTTAAACTACTCTTGAAGACCTCGTAACTTATCATTTGCTGTGCAAATGTTTGGACCAGAATGCATAAAGCATGTAATAAAAACAAACTACAATAGCAATGTGTAGCTGTTTCCTTCCAATATGATTATTTCGAGCAAATAATTAATGTCAGACCTCAGGCGAACGGGACACACAAGTTCTTTAAATAGCACTTGAATTCTCTTTATGGTTTATTGTAACTCTAAAGGCTTTATTCTTCAGTAAAATTACAATGACTGTGAATTGCTGGCACGTTCTTAATTTACATTTAGCTGCATTGAAGCATAACTGATTCAAGATCTAGAATCTGTCATGCATGGTTTGAACTTAAAATATTTATTTAGATATATAGGGACACCCCTTGGCAAAATGGGCAACCTTTGCCCTGTATCAGTGTAGATGTAAACTCTACAAGAATGCAGTGAGAAAGATAAAGGGGGTTGAAATGAACCTCTGAAGTTTGTCAAGTCTCGAGAGTTTTGTCTTGGTAATAACACATTCTAAACACCTGTGCAAGTACTGCAAAAGCTTTGGCCTCAAGATTTTTTACTGATAATTTTGACCTGTTCAATTAGTCCGATACTGTGTAATGACATGTATACATATCCTGCAATAATCACTGATCAATGCTGTTTTTTTAAAAATCTTGACAGAAAATCAAGGCAACAGCAGTACATTTTGTAGATCAATAACATTCGACAATCTTGTTCAAGCTTCCTTAGTTTATTGCAGTTTGCTGTTTGTCCATTACTTACAACATTTTGTAAGTCTTGTTCAAAACAAATAAATTATGCAGATTTTTGTGGACTAAATTGCTTTACCAGCCATGAATTGGTGATAGAAACACCTGCTTTAGTTAAAAATTCATTTTTCTTGAGAAAAACTAACAAAACTCAGGTTCAACAGTAATGTTACTATTAGTATTTTAGTTTATCAGACAAAGATATAAATATTCATATTAACAGTAAATTCCAGCCTTGAGGTGAAAGTAAATTTGGATGAGAAGAACAAATTTTTCTACAGGGGAGTGATTGTGGCACAAACCACAAAATCCATTCATGATTATAAATTATAGATACTGATAACATAGCATAACTTCCTGACACACACAGAAAAACATTTGATTGATGTTATAGTTTAGAAGCCAGATTTGTTTTAGGATCATCGTTTAACAATTTGTGAATGTAAATTCAGTTTTAAAATTGTTTTAATGAATTTTTCTGCAAATGAAAATACTGGTAATACCTATTTAAAAGGGTAAATTAGAAAAATTGCATGACAAAATGATGTGTTTTGGAGGAACTCAATGAGATAACTGACTCAGCAATTTAAGGACATCAAATTCCTTCTATTCAAATCAATTTCAGTCAGCAATATAGAACTTAATACTGTAATAGCTGGTAAGTTTATATGTTTTTGGTGAATGAATAATATATAGTGATAAGTATGAAATATTATTTATAAATTTAACTCAAATTAGTTAACAGACAGCAGGGTTTGACATTAAGCATTTAGGTCACTGGCCCACTGGGCCAGTAAAATTCAAAACTTATTGGCCCAGTGTGGAAGTGCACTGGCCCAACATGAAACGTTTTGGGTCTGTGCAGTCTCATCCTTGTTGATTTCACATCTATGTCATAAGTTGATGCTGTCAGGGTTTCGATTACCCAGATGTTGTTCATCAAAAAACTGACCAGGCTAGAATTCACAAAGTAACTTGTAAAAAGAGTTGCAGGCCCATGGGGCCACCATTTTTAAAAAGTTTCTGGCCTGTACTGGCCTGAAGAAGTAAAAATGCCTTGGGGGGTATTCATCAGTGTTGTGTGCATGGTTAGTGCAGTTGGTATGGTCTCTGACTGCCAACCAGGAGCTCCCAGGCTCAAGACCCGGCCTGACTTCTTTTTCCACACCATCTGTTGGTGTTAAGCTGTTGGTCGAGTCTCTTGACTTCTTACTGCAGGACTTAAAAGAACCCACATACATGTAATTCTCGAAAAGAGAAGGGTAAGCCCGGTGTTGTACTCTGTTAACTGAGGGCACCACTGTCTCAGACAGAAATCATTGTGAACCACTAATAGTTATCTGGCTAAGTCCCTCAACCACTGAATCATGTACTTGTTGTGAACAGGTAGCAGAAAATCCCCACAGGGAGCACCTGTATAATTTTGTATATAATTATATGTAACTATGTATGTACAGTGGAACCTTGGTTTAACGAACCTCTAAATAACGAAGTCCTTGATATAACGAACAATATTCTACGTACAGCCCGGCCAAAGTTACAGTAAAATGTATGGAATAGAACCTCGATATAACGAACTAACTTTGTATAATTGAGGTTCCACTGTATGTATATGTGTGTAACTAATGTCAGCCCTGCAGACAGGTATGTAATTGAATACTAATATTGGAGGCCACTAATAGTATGATTATTGATAACAAAACTTTTAATTTGTTTCAGGAAGTTTTTTCATTCCTGATTAGTTTGGACAAGCACAATGAATGGTTTTGCAAACAGGTTCAGAAAAGGTGAGTATACTGTCAGACAATATGAAGTTTAGTTTAATTCCACTGGCTAAGACATGTATTTCTTTAAAAAAACTTGGCTTCTGAAGCTCGGAATTTCCTCCCTCAGAATTTCCTTCATGGTGGTTTCTGAACTATGCAATAAAATTGAATTTATTTATCAGTTTCACAGCTATGCAATTTGTTTAGAAGGACTCTAAAGCCATAGATGATGCTTCAAAGTGTGTGTTGATCATTGCTTCAAATTTTTAGATGCTACATGTATATAATTATATATATATACTGGCACTTCTACAGTAATGAAAATGAAAAACCTCTGAAGTTCTTGAACTTAAAATAATATTTTGCATACCAGTAAATTATTTGAAAGAATATTCTGTTTTGGCTACTTTGTCTTTCTGGCTCCATTTCATTCTGAGTGCTGGAGGCAAATCAACAATAAATTTTGTACAAGAGACTTGCTGAGTTGCCACCATTTTCAACATCCTTAAATAAATCTTGAAACTAAATCCTTGTCCTGAACCAAGTGGTTTTAAAGGCCAGCATTTTTTTCTGTTTTGCAAAGTGTTAAGTGGATGAGAGTCAGTGACTCCCCCTGGACAGGACACTAATCCATCGCAGTTTAGCTCTCAGGAGAAGCTGGTATTCGGCTGAGCTGATTGGAGCAGGTTGAGTAAAGTGTCTTGCTTAAGGATACAAGTCATCGGTTGGCCGTGGTTCAGACTCATGCTTTTGAGGTGATGGATCAGACATGATAACCACTGATAAATATTGTAAAATTTACTTGTTTTCAGACCCCAAAATGGCTCCATGTTTCTTTACAACAGGAAGAACAAAAAGGTACGTACCCAATAAGTCACTCACTTTTAAGCAGCACTTACTACATGCATTAAGCCACACCTTCCCTTTCAGAAAGACTCTTAAAGAGAGATTTTGACAAGTTTTGTCTTGGAAAACACTCTGTTTTTAACATTGCAACAGTTCCTAAGAGCTTATCAGGTAGCCACAAGATCTAAAGTTAATTTTCTTTCTGATTTTGAACTGTATGTCAAATACTGGTACACGTAGTGAGATTAGTTTTTAGACAAACTGGTTTTTTGTTGGTGAGTAAGTAAAGTTTAGTCTGATCAACACAAGTTGATTTACAGTAATAGTATGTTTCTCGCTATGAGGTTGTATTTCAGTTGATCTTTTGATTAAATTATTGGCATTCTTTAATTTATAATGTGTAAATTATCTTCTGAGGTTGCACTGCATTATTATTATATGCACGCACAAACTGCACAATCACCTAACTGTTTCGTGCTGGAGAAATGTGTGGTCTTGTTCCATGTACCGTATTTCTTGGGCTATAACTTAGTCAACTCAGAGTATAAGTCAATCCCTATTTTTGGCCTTGAATCTTGGACTTTTTACTGTATCCAGAGTATAAGTCAACCCCTTATTTTCAAAGTATTTTATTCACAAATTGAGCTCAAATTCATAAAAAATGTCTCTTCTGTTTGCTCATGATCGTCCATTTACAATACCATAAGTTGTGTAACAGCTAGTAGCAGTTAAGATATACTGTCTTTACTCTAATTTAAGCGCCCCTCCAGTTTAAGTGCCAACCAACCAAATAATGTTGTGTTTGCCCCCATTTTTACTGCCACAACAAAAATATAATTATTTTTCTCTGGTGCTTAGTCTCTAATCGTTTTTCACCTAATACATTTCACTCAAATTCTATTAATTTAAGCACCCCTCCAATTTAAGCGCCACCCAACCAAATTATGTTGTGTTTGTCACCATTTTTAGTGCCACAACAAAAATATAATTATTTTTCTCTGGTGCTTAGTGTATAATCGTTTTTCATCTGATACATTTCACACAAATTCTATTTTGAATACTGTAACAAACCGTGAATTATTTGTTAAATGCAAACTTAAAAAGATGTCGATTTCTCTTTTTGCCTGTTGGCTCCTAATTTTTTAAAAATATAATGTCAATAGTTTAGGCTGCTGCCATACTAGAAGTTAATATGAAGCACAAAGTTGTGCACACGTGTAAAAACAAATATGAAACAGTGAAAACTGAGTAAAATTTTTGATCAAAACAGCAATGCCTTATTGATACTACACTTGTTCATGGTCTCAGCCACAGCCAGTTAAGTGGAATGATCCCACAGAAACCCACTTAAATGTTGTAAGTTTCAGGGCATGTACTTCTTAAAAAATAATTTCAGTTATCATTTGAGCCACATGAATCAAAACACATGAAAATGCGATTTGTGATGCATAGAATGTAGATATTTATTTTTGTTTACAAACAAAAGTGTGTATGCACTTTCAATATACCGTAAACAACAAAGCAGACATGTCCCAACAATGTCTCATTTTCCAGAAAGATGAAATTTACGTGTTTACAGCTGCGTGGGAATCTCATGCTTATGGTTTACACAGGCACTTACATATAATTTTTCATTGGAATGCAGTATTCCATATTTTATTAAATAGAAATCTGCCAAAAATTGAAGCCAAAATATATGATCCATTGATTATAATAAAGCAACTTTTAGTTAGTAAAATTAGTATTTTTACGTGACATTCCCAACAATTAGGCCACGATTTTCGAGAGCAAGATTTTGTGACCTTAGAATATAAGTCAAGGTTATTTTTTGAACTTTTATTTTGGGTCTCAGAAAATCGACTTATATAGTCCGAGAAATACGGTAATGTTAGTTATTTAACGGTCCTTGCAGCCCTGAACTCAGTATACATGTATGATATGTTGCTCTTGAAATTTTCTTATTCTGTCACCAAACTATTTTTCTCTTGAACGAGCTGGGTAAATATGCAATTCATCTTGAAGAGTTTGCTATTTGTGTTTAGCATCTTAATTCTCATAATTAATTAACTTGTGTTGTATGGATTCCATAAGGAGAAGATAGATGTTGATAAATTGCTTTGGGCTGAAAACCACTGTACAGCTATAAAAATCCAAATAATATATATAATTTTATAAAAATCAAATGAGCACTCAGGGATTTCACTGGACAGTTCAGAGTACAAATATCATACAATGAATACAAAATTGTAAGATCATTAAGACATAGTGCACTTGTATACATGTGGTAACTGTCCTTTTTAATAGTTAGTTTTTCACCTCTTGTAGACAAAGGATTATCGTAAAGATGACTTTCTTTGGAAGACAAGGAAGAACTTCAACACAACAAGGGAAGACCACACAAAATTGAAAGTAGAAGGAGTTGAGGTAATTTATTTTAAACTCTGTCATAATTTATTACCGGGTATGAAGCCTTTTTTTGCTCTACATGTATTCCACTTTCCAGTTGGACAAGAATGATTCAGTTTTAATACTTGTCAGAAGTTAAGTTCAACTTGTCAAGTTACACTAAATTAGCACTTAGTCTAGTTCAATTGCTGAATATTGATATTGATATTGATATTGTCAAGCTATAGAGTAATTCAAGAATGATTCAGTGATTACACGGCCATATTAACCTCAATGTCAGAAGTTACTTTGTTGACTTTATAAGCCACAATCACACTCGTCTTAGCCAGAACTTGACTCTTCTGAAAGTCCTGCTCTGTAAGACAACCTCTTTTCAATCCTCATACTTCAACCGTATTGTAATACTCTGGAACTGTGTTTGCAATCTAGTTCCCATCTGTACCTTTTCTTGCCTGGACAAATTTCAAATTTTCCCAAAAGACAGGTATTTTAGTTTGCTGAACTCCATTTTTGACAGTAACATGATTTGCACCTGGTCCTCTGTGCGAGACCGTCCCTGCCACAAATTGTAGACTAATGTAACCTTTTTTATGAAACCTTTTTATTTTTCTTTTTTACTGTTTTTTTAAATTATCAGGGTGTGCACCCTGCATGAGACCACAAGCCCCTTTTCCTTCTCGGACATTGTTTATTTTGTATTTTTTATATTTCGTATTGCTGTATATTTGTAAGATATTCCAATAAAGCTGACAAAACAAAACAAAAACAAAACAAAACAACATGTAGTACATGCACCAGTATACCAAGTTTAAAATGCTAAATCCCTTTTCTGAGTCAAACACTTGTAAGACTGAACTCAAGTCCTTGATATTGATGAGAAAAATCCGTAAGACAAGAAATAAAAATGGTGTGGCCTTATGTTAAAACAATTCACAAAGGATTATTAATATTAAAATGTTTGTGTAGATAATGTACAATGTAAGTCCATAGATGTACTGATGTAACTAAATTATTATTGTTTAAATGTTGTAATTGTAGTGCTTATATGGCCTGTATGCTCACTCATCCCTTGTGCCAACATTTCATCGACGATGCTACTGGCTTTTACAGGTATGTTGTTCACCAGTAATGTTCAACTTGCAGATTTTTAATATTTTAAATTGATAGCTGTGTAACATTAATATTTGAATTAATAACTTAATACCGTATTTTGACTGTAAAGTAGTTATTTTTATGTAAAAAGAGTGTTACAATTATTTCATGTTACTTTAAATTTTAATTAAATAAATGTTATTTTTTAAACTAAACATATGTATGGACAGGTACATGTATGTACTTATATCTGAACAATGTGTAATATTGCATTTTGTAGAGTATATACTGTGTCAAGTTTTGTGGTTTGTTTAATGGTGTGAATTTGGAAGTTTGCTTTCTGTACAGATGTACTGGTTTACCTTATTACTTACATTAATTAAAGTTGTAGTTCTCACTGCCTACTTTCAAAACAAAGGCTCAACATTTCCTTAAGTTTGAAATGAACACAGAACTATAAATGCTTTCAGATTTTATCCAAGTTCTATGTATGTATTGCACTACACCTCTTATATAGGTTGATTGGTATTTTATCCAAGTTCTGTGTATGTATTGCACCCCACCTATTATATAGGTTGATTGGTATTTTATCCAAGTTCTATGTGTGTATTGCACCCCACCTA
>JANSTQ010145639.1:0-12341 GCA_026167885.1 Bergia puertoricense
GATCAAAGAGAGGAAGTTAAACACAAGAACAACCGCTGCTGGAACACCAAACGTCACGAAGGCCGCTGTACCGTTCTCGATCCAACACAAGGACTCGTTGGCACCTGTTAAAACGGCAACTGATTTAACCTCATTTTATTGGGATAGAAAAATGTTTAACTACATGAAGAAATGAATAAGAAAAGTTTGGATAGTTCGGTTTTGACGTCGTTGCAATAGGTTTTCTCTTAGGCACGAACGAAATTTTATTAAAGGACTTTGACTGATTGCTTGATTGCTTGATTACTTCATCGATTAAGTTTTTATCGGTCCATTTCTTCATTAAAATAGTTTCACTGTCTTTTTTTTCGATAGATTGAAAAATTATTATCGGATAACTGATAGCCAATAGATCTCACACTTCGACCATCTTGGATTGAAAGCGAGGCGGCACGGAAATATTAGCGTCTATGTAAAATAGAAAAACATTGGCGTGCTTATAGCATGAGGTGCAAACCTTGAAAATATCTGTCCCAGATTGGCTTAAATTGTGGCAAAATAAGCACGCAATCTTTGTTATGATGTGCGCCCTTGACTTAAAGTTGTTGTTTATGGGCTCAAGAGCGTACCATCAAAGTGGAGTAGTGAGTATCAATATGAATTAATGATTGACAATATCAATGATGGATGCATCGGTTTAAGGCTGGATGGAAGAGGAAGGTTATTTAAAGAACATATAACTATAAAGTTCAATGGTTTTAAAAGTCAACTTTTTATTATATATATATATACAGTATATATATATATGCATATGTTATGCTTAAAAATGGTGCTTGCAAAAAGACGGTTTTTTACACAACCATGATTACTTCATAAAAACGGTATTTTTGCAACCATAAAAGTGCAAAAAAATGGTCCAGGTCCAGCAGATTTAAGCCACAGTCTCCATCTTTGGCAAGAATATTATTACGCCCGAGGGTCAACTTTTGCTTGGAATTTTTCTATTGACCAATGGCCGTTTTTTTTCATCCGTAAAAGTGCAATAAAATGGTCCCACTCGAGCACATTTAAGCTGCAGTCTTTATCTTCGGCAAAAATATTATTACAAGCGAGGGACAACTTTTGATGTACTTTGAGTTGGGGTTAACCTGGGTCATTTTGTTGCACTTTTACGGTTGCAAAAAAACGATCATCGGTCAATATATAAAACCTCATCAACAGGCACTTTCCAAAATCGTGCGTCCTACACAAAATCTTCAACCGCAACGACATCAAAGTCAGCTACAGCTGCATAGACAACTTGTCAAAATCGTCAAGCACCATAACGCCAAAATCCTAAGCAGCAAAGACAGCACAAACAAAGGCAAATCGTGCAACTGCAGAAAGAAGAATGAATGCTTCCCAAATGGCTTTCGTTTAACTAATAGCATTGTATACAAGACCACCGTAATAACCAACAGAGAGACAAAAATCTACATACGGATGACGGAGCACACATTGAAACCGCGATAGAACGGTCACAAACTCTCATTCAATCAGCGTAAGCACGCGCATACCACATGCACCGCCCTCACTCCATACGTATGGAATCTGAAAGACAGTGGCACTAACTACTAAATGGAATGGTCATCCTCACAAAAGCAAGTGCTTACAAAGGAGTGTCATCCGCCTGCATCCTTTGTCTTACGGAAAAACTATGCATTTTAAACGCCGACAAATCTACGTTGGTAAAGAAAAGATCGGAGCTTATTTGCAAATGCCGGCCAATCACAAGCCCTCTTCTCTCACCCGCTCTCCTTAATCACCCAAACGCCTACCGTGAACTGCAGTTACGGAACTTTTTAACGTTTCATCCATCTTAGTTACAATTTTTAATGTTTTATATATATAACAATAAAAGGGTAAATATTAATTTTACCGTAACCAAATGTCACCGTGTCAGTCAGATCTAAAGCCAAACCAACTATAACGACCAGTAATGGTGAGCCCCAGGCGAACAGACAGTACTTCAACATTGTGTAGCTTCTGTAGACTCTTTTAACTAAAGTGAAAAATAAAAATATTTTTGAAATGAATAAATGTGTATGTAAATAAATAAAAAATAAATGAACAAATGAACAATCAAAAAACAAATAAACAAAGAATAAAAACAGAAAGCAAGCAAAAAAGCAAGTCAACAAATAAATAAAAAATAAACAAAAACAAATGAATAGAAAAATCCGTATTCCCAACTTAGAAACTCTATAATTGAGGAAATACGATATAAAGAATTAAGAAGTATAATTAGAAGAATTTCTGGAGTTTTCCAAATCCAAGTACTTTCCTTAAATCCGTATGTAATAGCGTCCTTATTAAATCTTGGAGAATGGGATAGTACTTCAGATTTGGTAAAAACATTCAGCGTGTTTCCTGTTACTCAGAGGGTTCATTTACTCTTCGTTGCAGTTACAATACGAGAAAAGAAAAAAAACATAATAAATAACAACTTAGGAGTATTTTTTCTTCTGATATTCTAATTCGACGCATCCTCCGTGACGGACAGTCAAATAACGATACACCAATATACTCCCACCACTTACCGTGAGCAGTAAAGGTTCTTGAAATGTCAAAACCCATCACTCCCATCCAAGCAAACGATGTCAGGATAAAGTAATGCAATCCCATTGCTACGGCAACACAAACTCCTCGGGTTTTTGTTCCTTTTGCAATTACAGCCAATAGGAGCGCTTGATAGAGGATAAGGGCTGATGCCAGGTTCATTAGATTCTTACCAGGGACGTTTCTCAGTTCAGGAAACATTCCGTAGGTAAAGAGGAGGAAAAACAGAGCAGTGATTGACACTCCACAGGCTGCATATGTAAACATTTCCAGAATTCTATTGGTTGTTTGTTTAGAGGGAAGGATGATACATAGATACACATCATGGTCAATTATCTGATACTCTTTTTCTCCATAAATCTATTTTTGCTTTTTAAGAAATAGCGTTTGATTTTGAAATAGAATCAACTCATCCTTTTCAAGAAGCCCAAGAGTACAATTTCTGCTGATATTTGTTTGTTTTAATGCCAAAACGCGTCTACAAGATTTGAGAAAAGAGTCGTAGAGGTGAAATGCAGGGCACGTTTTCACGACTTGCGATCCATTACCAACTGAATATCCTGACCAACCGAAGCGAAAAAGCACTCCCAGGGATCTTAGTCCAGGGGCAATTCCTGTATCTGCAGGACAAGAAACATTTCCTTTATTGCAGAGGTCGCAGTGGAGGTTATTCCGCATAACTCCGTAATGAGGAATATTACCAAGGATGTATGAGGAACACAGCTCTTTCAAAGCAATATTTTTTTCTGAATCGTAGTACAAGGTCTTTGAACAAGAGCCTTTTCTCGGAAAACAGTCCTTTATAAGTGCATCAGGTGGGGGTCTGTAATTATAAGAACACTTTGTTGTGTAACACTCCAACATTCTCTCGATTGTTTGACTTCTACAATAGGAAGAAGAATCGTTAGGACATTTTCTTGGTTCCAGCTTCCAGAAAGTTGTGTACTTGGCGTTATTACACATTGCACAAAATATGTTTTTGTACGTTACAGTTGTGAGATAATCGTAAACAGAGAGCATGCGCAAAAGGTCTGTAGTGTCTTCATTGGTACATTATTGATCAATGACTTGATCTGCAAAGTTCTTTGGACAGGAAACAACTTCTATAACGCCACCATAACGGGCGAGTGAATATTCTGGCTGGATTCCTCTTAGATAGTCAAAACATTGTACTTCCAATTTTTCTTTGACCCCCTTTTCATCTAGCCTTCCTTGGCACCTTTATCAAATTGAAAACGTGAAACCATTTTAACTTGTAATAGTAACTATCTGAGCTTAGACGATTTTCATTAGTGGTAACAATTTGATCAAAACATCAAATTATACGCACATTGTATACAGTCAAAGAGACAATAGTTGTTTTTCGGAACTTTCCAATATACCTACCATTTAAAATAGTCATAACAACAGTCTCCAAACACCTCACAGTACTCGTCACAGTAACAAGCTGCTCCCCTAAGCCGATCGTCTCCGTTACACCTTTTCTCACAACTGATTTTACTTGGGCAAATAGATAATTTTGAAGATTTGCCGTACAGCTTTTCAATCCATTGCTTCAGACTCACATTCACGCCTTTATAGTAGACAATGAAATCATCTGTTCAAAATATGTAAAAGACAGATTAAACCTAAGCAGTGTTTAGCTGACCGTAAGGAATTAGTTTAAAAAACAACAAACTAAAGCAAATGTTAAGTGACTGTGCTTTTTTAAACTCGAGCTCCAAAATCAAGATAATAATGGTAGGTGTTTAAGTTATCGAGTTCAAAACATAATTTCTGTGGCATGCACTTGCTCTTTATTTTTCGTAAAACACACACAAACGGAAGTAATTTAAATGGTCAGAATTGCTAGCGACGTTTGAAATCATACAAAAGAAACAGTGAAAACTACTCACATTAGTTAGCATTCCAATATTTGTTTTATCATCCACAACAAATAAGGACGTGCACAGTAACGATCTGTTGGTACATTTATACTATACACCAAGATATTAGTCAGTAAAGATAGGACAGCATACAACTGTAAAGTTTGGCTAGATTTAGGGTACCTTTTATTTACTGTATGTGAAGTAAAAACGTTGATCCCTTCAATCGTGTAGTGTGCTTCTTTTACGATATACAAAGCAAGCTGTTTGTTTTTAGCTTATCGTAATTGTTAATTCCAATTAACAATTACTGTTTTATTATTTACTTTTTTGAGAAGGCATTTACAAGTCTTCCCAGATGTGTACGATTAGTTAAAAAGCTACATGTTCCGCGGTACTTTCCTCAGTCTGGCCTCACTTTCACAACGTACGTGCCTTGGTTGCGATTTTAAAATATAACTTGATGTCTTGCAAGATGTCAACAATTAACTTTCATAATAAATGTCTTGTATTTTAAGCTCTCAGAAAGTTGATTGGTGACAAAATAATAATGCAAAGATAATTGCTATTACGTTTTGAATTATTAATTTTGAAATTCAGTCGAACGAGAGGATAATCAGATTCTAAAGTTCCTCTTTAATACTTCCTTAAACAGAGAAACAAAATCTAGCATGGATTCCTTTATATTATCTGAAATACCCGACAAAAATTTGGTTTTCAGAAAAAATTGTATTTTAGAGACTATGATGTTGTAGTTAAACTTGGTTACATTCCATTGTGTTCTAAACTTAATACGCACACAGTAACTTTCAGTTATTGTACCTGATAAATTGATGTGGTCAAAATGACAACAAAATGTTAATTCTAAGAACTGTTCAGTAACAATAGAAAAAACATTCAATGTAAAACTTGGTTGAATAAAGTGCAAAATTTACAGTTTTTGTTGTATCAGTTTGCTTTATTTCCTTAGAAAAGTTTGCTCCAAATATACAATATAACGTAAACGGCTTCTGTTGTTCAAACCTACTTTGCATTGTTTTGTAACAATTGTTTGTTCCTAACAAACAACCTACCTCTCCCATTTCCTTGAGCTTCTGCCAGTAAAGTGAGGAAAACCTTGAACACAAACAGAACCCACGGGCGACATATGATCATTATTTCGACAGCAAATGTTCAAATAACATCAAAATAAGTGACTCAAAAGAGCAAAACACCTTTATCCTTTAAAACTTAAATATTCGTGCAATACGTAATGATGGACACAGACAAATGAAACAATATTAAAGCGTTTTTTCATAAACAATAAATTAGAATAAAACGTGATGTTATTTCAAACAACGTTTCGTGTACTCTAGTCTTTTCATGACAGATGACGCCACTCCGTTATGTAATTACAAACTAAATAGGACTTTATGATGGGGCGTCTTTAAAATTTGAATAAGAGCCTAGTTGACGAGACACATTTAGAGGTATTAAACTCAAAATTTGACATTTGGCGGCAAACAGCAAAGGAGCCACGCTGACAAAGACCGCTGGTTCGTTTCCTTGACAAAAGTTTGAAAATTGGAGTTTCAGAGCGAATCTTATATGTATCATCACTTTTGGCGAGAAACTATTAAACCAACTATTTGAGTCCATCTCTGCAGTAGAAAACGAAATTGGCAAGCTTACCAGGATTGAAGTGTCATTCCTGGTGTGACGTTGGTTCCTTAATATTCAAAAGCCTGATTGCGGAGGAAACAGTTTAAGGCATTTACACATCAATGGTCACCGGCGTCTACCAGGTCTGCGAAACAGTTGTTTTATCGTTGAAAGTTTAATTATGTCAAAGCCGCACCTTTCAGCGTTGGAAGGTTAAATGGGAATGAAATGTTATTTTCCTATGTGATGTCATCTTTAACATTTAAATAAAGCCCGGTTTCGATATAATCGCTGGGATTGCTGAGATCGAGATTAGTTTTCGAAAAATATTGATTTTGAGAGATTCTGATGTTATAGTTGCACTTGGTTACATTCAATTGTGTTCTAAACTTAATACGCACACAGCAACTTTCAGTTATTGTACCTGGTAAATTGATGTTCCCAAAATGACAACAAAATGTCTCTTGTTAATTCTAAGAACTCGGTTCAGCAACAATATAAAAAATATTAATGTAAAACTTGGTTGAGTAAAGTACAAATTTAACAATTTTTGTTGTATCAATTTGCTCTATTTCGTTAGAAATGTTTGCTGTAGATATAAAATATATAAACGTGATGGATTTTTGTTGTTCCTAACAAACAACGACCTACGTCTCCCATCTGCTTGAGCTTCTGCCAGTTAAGTGAGGAAAAATTTGAACACAAGCACGGCCCATGGGCAATATATGATCGTTATTTTGACAACAAATGTTCAAATAACATCAAAATAAGTGACTCAAAAGAGCAAAACACCTTTATCCTTTAAAACTTAAACATTCGGGCAATGCGTAATGATGGAAAAAGACGAATGAAACAATATTAGAGCGTTCTTTCATAAAGTGTAAATTAGAATAAAACGTGATGTTACTCAAGATACGATGACGCCAGGTTATGATAATGAATGAATTTTTTTTTATACACAGAAATTACATCAATAATAATGAAAACTGGTTTCCATGTAGGCCGTGCTCAACAACACTATTTACAAACTTAATTTACAAATGCAAACTCTATCTACTTTGTTAACATCGGCCACAGAGATCAAAATGATTTTCTATCACTTGGCCACTTTAGTGGTTTTGGTAGGGTGTTCCATAGTTTAGCCCCATCATATACAAATGTTCCATAGTTTAGCCCTATCATATACAAAGTGTTCCATAGCTTAGCCCTATCATATACAAATGTTCCATAGTTTAGCCCTATCATATACAAAGTGTTCCATAGTTTAGCCCTATCATATTCATAGCTTTTGATTAGGACCGGTGTCCTTGGTCTTGGCATAAATTGATTAATTTCAGAGTTTCTTAGATTGTGAGTTGTATGACTAGACACCCTTCAAAATAGTTCAGAGACATAAGGCGGTGCCAAGCTATTTAGAGTTTTAAACACGAGACTGGCTCTAGCTTTGGCTCGTCGCTCTGTAAGGGTATCCCAGCATAGTTCACCACGAATTTATTGAATAATCAGCCTTAGTTATTATTCTGGCTGCCCGGTTCTGTAGCTTTTGCAAACGTGTCGCTAAGCTTGAACCTAAACTATCCCATACCACACTGCAGTAGTCAAAGTGGGATAGGATAATTGTCTTAAAGATTTGATCAACGCGTGTTTCGGTACAAACGATCTTGCTCTTTTTAACAGTCCCAGACCAGAGGACACTTTCTTTATTATTGTTCCAATATGATCTTTCCATCTCAGAGTTTCATCAATTTGCAAGTGTAGATGTTCTGTAGTTTTTACTCTCTTGATGAACTATTTCTTAAAGTAATTTCTATTTCACCATTCTGATTCGCTAGGCACGTGGTTGCTGCAGGGTTTCCAAAATCGTGGAATCTTTCTAATGTAGTCTGACCGCATGACCTTAGTGCTGGCATGACTGATAAATGGGGTTACAATTATTCTTTATGCGATTTTGAGTATTGGGAGGTGAGAGGTGACGCTTAGCTACATTAAATTCTCAGTCATGATAGCGAAGATATGTGGTCTAGACGTTTGACTGGTCGGCAAAACAATAATTTTCCTGATCAGAAGTGTCCAAGCAAAAGGAACTAATTTTTAGTTTTTAAAAGCAACCAGAATCTTTGGCTGCAGAATTAATGCGGTGCTTTGTAATGTGACTTAATGTTCGAAACACGTCTCTTGACATTTTTAAATAACTGTTTGTTTTTCAGTCAAATATCATGTTAAGTGCGGGAAAGTTTTGCCAAAGGAGTTTAATCTAATTCAAAGAAAGACTCTAGTTCGGACGCTGATTTCCTATCCGCCTTACCATTCGGAACTGTGACAGACAAATCATTTTCGTCTGTGGTTAGCGGTCATACGCCTGCTTCGAAGGAGACACACAGCGAGAACGAATGTGAGGAACATTAAACAGACCTTGTGCAACAACTGGAAAACTGCTCTAATAAAGATCTAAGGGTGGCTCACTTAAACGTATGTTGTTTAAGAAACAAGATTGACGAGATTAGACGTCTTCAGTTGTTGTGTAGATTTGAAGTGATCGCTATAACTGAAACCCATCTCGACAAAAGTGTCCCAGATTCACTTTTGGACATAGATGAAATGAAAACTCTTACGTCTTGACCGTAAAAGCCGTAAGGGAGGTGGATGTGTGTTGTATTTTGCGAACATTTACAAGCAATTCATCAAAAGGACTTATTTATCAACGGCCTCGAAGCGATCTGGCTGCAAGTTAAATTTCGGCTCCACCTCGGTGTAAGAACCACACGACTGACGTCGCCCAGTCTGACTAACGTCAGACTCGGTGGACCAGTGGTGAAAGGCAATAAATCGCCCAACAATGTTGGTAAGTTGCACTCTTGTACTCATAGATCGGAAAACTTGCTTTAGTTATGGGAGTTACATTAAACATTTCACAACCATATAATTGACGTCAGCTAGACGTCGAGCACGATAATGATGTCAATTAACCTCCCATAACTAAAGTAAATTTTGAAGAGTATGAGTGTAAGCATGCACCATGTCGCCAATCCTCGACAACAGAACGAGCCATCATTGCTCACACTGTGACATCATTTGTGTATCTGTATCATATAACACTGTGACGTCAATCGTGAAGTTCTTACACCGGGGTAAACCCTAAATTTCCGAACACTTCGGTTTTATTCTCTGTGATGTACAGACCACCAAACGCAAATCAGTTCTACGATCTTATTAGCACCCCACTCGAAAAGGCTTGGTTAAAATCATCTGACATATTCCTGCTGGGAAACTTTAACTGTGACTAAGCTAAGCGATCTAGCTTGTAATTCTGAGTCCTCAAGTCTAAATACCAACACCAACAAACTTCAGGCTATCTTCAACATGCAAAACGTCGTCCAGGATCCAACAAGAGTAACACCTACATCAAGCACTCTAATACACATAATTGCTGCCACAGGAGGAGTATTTCCCCTGGGCATCTTGGATCATATTTTGATTTATGCAACTGAAGAACAAAAGACCACCACCAAAGATCATCCAAACAAGAGACTACAAGAGAATAGACGTATAAAAATTCAGACGTGATATTGAAAGTGCGCCATTTCCTATTGCAAACATCTTTGAAGATCCGGACGATCATATGTGGGTCTGGCAACAATTATTTACTGACATCTGCGATGAACGTGCTCCCGGAAAGAAGTTAAAGTAAGGACCAGTACTGCTCCGTGGATAACTAACGAATTACGATACAAAATGAATAGGCGATACAAGTTGTATAAAGCAGCGGTTTCTACTAAATGCCCCAGACGGTGGTCAGAGAATAAAGGAATCAGAAATGAAATCATATCTGACCCTAGGCAAGCCAAAGCTTCATTCGTCTCCAAAATGTTCAACGAGGTCAAGTCTACAAGTGCATATTGGAATCTTACAAAGAAAGCTACAAATCCAAAATTGCGTAAAAACATTGGCCCTCTGAAAAAAGGCGACGACACCTTGGCACTAACTGATGCCGAGAAAGTAAGCCTGATGAACTCCTATTTCGCGACGATCGGACAAGAACTTTCCCCCGCATTTCCACCACTGCCTGATAATAGGAACATGACCACTAGTGTAATCACTGGCGCAAAGATAATACCAAAGCTTTCTAAGTGTAATGTTTCACTGTTGTCAATTCGGGACAAAGTGGAAGCTCTGAAAGCCAACAAGTCTACAGGTACAGACAACATACAACCGAAGCTACTTAAGCTGGCGGGCGATGTAATCGTTCCGTCCTTAGTTAGCCTTTACAGATTTAGAGCAAAACTGTGTTCAACAGCTGGAGAAGGCTAGATTCACTCCTATTTTCAAAAAAGACGACAAAACAGACATGGCAAACTACAAACCTGTCTCACTGTTTAGCGTACCAAGCAAGATATTGGAATCCGAGGTCAATGATACACCGGTACAGCACGTCTTTAAAGACAATGATTTAGTAAAGGACAGACAATGGGTGTACTGCGCTGGATACTCGACAGAACTGCTGCTAGTACACCTCACAGAGGAGTGGAGATATGCTGTTGAGAAAGGAACGTTTGTAGCAGTGGCCTTTTTAGACTTTAAAAAGGCATTCGACAGTGTACCTCACAACGTTTTCAAAATAAAACTGCAAAGGGACTTTGGTATTAGTGGTCCTCTTCTACAATAGTCTAAGAGCTATCTTAAAGGCGGAAGTCAATTTACAATTGTCAATGGAGCTAAATCAGAAACGACCCCATTCTCATACGGTAATCCTCAAGGATCCGTGCTGGGGCCAACACTCTTCACCTTATTCACAAATGCCTTGCGAACTTCTCTTACATCTAGATCAGTATACATGTACGCCGACGACACCGCAATATTTTACACAAGTGGAGCGGCAGATGGAGCCATTGCACAACTGAATAAAGCACTGCATGAACTATGCACATGGTGTCTCGTTAACAGACTTGTATCACACCCTATTAAAAGCGAGGCAATGCTGATGTGCCGAGGCAACTACGCGAGGCCTACTACACCAATCTGGATTGGGAATTCAGCCCTTAACTGGGTCAACAAAACACGCTTGCTGGGGATGACAGTCGATGATAAACTTAGTTGGATACCTCACACACTGGAACTAAAGAAGAGGCTTGCAAATAAGTTAGACTTACTAAAAGGATCAAGATTTCTGCCAAGGAACACTCTTAAAGATCTCTATTTCAAAGTTATCGTGCCTTCTATAGAATACGGCATAGTTATGTGGGGAGGATGCAACAATATCAGAAATTTTCAGTTCTTCAGAAAGACTGCACTGCAGGGCAGCAAGAATTATTTCTAATCTACCAAGGGACATGCCATCTGCAGAAGTGCAAGAACACGCCCAGTGGCCAACCCTTCATTTTCATTATACATCGTGGTTTGAGTCGTACCTCACCAACCGGACTCAGTCAGTAATCATTAAGGACTCTCAATCATCTGAACTGCCTGTTTCCTATGGGGTCCCACAAGGGTCGGTCCTTGGTCCGTTGCTTTTCTCCCTTTTCTTTGCACCACTAGAGGAGGTCATTGCTGCCCATGGACTGAGTTGCATGATATATGCCGATGATACACAACTATACATATCCCTAAATCCTAGAAAACGTAAATACGATCTGTCTTTAATTGAGCTCTGTACAAAGGATATTATGACCTGGTGTGCCTCTAATGGCACTGATGTTGTCCACATCTCTTCCCGTTATTCAAACTCTGAGAAGATTGACGAGATTCGAACAGATGACACCACCATCACTCCTACTCCTACTGTGAGCGACCTTGGTACGACCGTCGACAGTCATCTGGATCTAGGCAAACATGTGAATAACATTTGCAAGTCTGCCTCCTTTGCAATTAAGAACATTGGCAGAATAAGGAGGTACTTGTCTCAGTCGGACTGTGAAAAGATCATTCACGCATTCATAACATCAAAACTTGATTACTGTAACGCAATTCTTTATGGTCTCCTGCAAGCACAGCTAGATAAACTACAACGCGTACAAAACACTGCAGCCAGGATAGTAAGTCAGACCAAAAAATCAGAGCACATAACACTCGTACTGCGCAGCTTACACTGGCTCCCAATCCAAAAAAGAATCATCTTCAAATTACTACTAATGACCTATAAAGCATTAAATGGTCAGGTACCTTCCTATATCTCTGAACTCTTGAAAAAATACAAGCCGTCCAAAAATCTCCGATCAAGTACCAAAAACCTCCTCACTGTCCCAAGATCAAACACAAAAACTT
>JANSTQ010145672.1:0-21835 GCA_026167885.1 Bergia puertoricense
CTTGTTACCTGTGTTACCTTGTTACCTGTGTTACCTTGTTACCTGTGTTACCTTGTTACCTGTGTTACCTTGTTACCTTGTTACTTGTGTTACCTTGTTACCTGTGTTACCTTGTTACCTGTGTTACCTTGTTATCTGTGTTAACTTGTTGCCTGTGTTACCTTGTTACCTGTGTTACCTTGTTACCTGTGTTACCTTGTTACCTGTGTTACCTTGTTACCTGTGTTATCTTGTTACCTATGTTACTTGTGTTACCCATGTTACCTGTGTTACCTTGTTACCTGTGTTACCTTGTTACTTGTGTTATCTTGTTACTTGTGTTACCTATGTTACTTGTGTTACCTTGTTACCTGTGTTAACTTGTTACCTGTGTTACCTTGTTACCTGTGTTACCTATGTTACCTATGTTACCTGTGTTATTTGTTACCCGTGTTACCATGTTACCTGTGTTACCTATTACCTTGTTACCTTGTTACCTTGTTACCTGTGTTACCTTGTTACCTGTGTTATCTTGTTACTTGTGTTACCTATGTTACTTGTGTTACCTTGTTACCTGTGTTATCTTGTTACCTGTGTTATCTTGTTACCTGTGTTATCTGTTACCTGTGTTACCTCGTTACTTGTGTTACCTTGTTACTTGTGTTACCTGTGTTATCTTGTTCCTTGTGTTACGTTGTTACCTGTGTTACCTTGTTACCTGTGTTACATGAGAATTCTTTATTGGTTAAGGCTGGCAGACTATTAGTTTAATTATTGTTTTTGCTTTATTGAAAGAACATCACATGATAGTTCTATTCGAGCACGAAAACGTTTGGGTTTACATTAACGCTACTAAAATCGACTATCCATAACAGTAACGAACGGGGTACTGGAAGCATCTTTAACATATTTTTGGAAGATTTGACTGATGAAAAGGACACTGGCAAATCGAGAATGTTACGAAAACATTAAATAACAATTCTAAACGAAAACTCTCTGCGTTTATTGCAGAAAAGGACAAATGGACGCTCGGAGGGAAAGATTGCGGCCAGTTGAAGTCAGCGATGACCCAGGAGTAAACTCAAACGTCATAAATAGAAAAGTACCTACGGAGTCTTCTACTGAGGACACGGGCCGGGAGCAGGTGACTGTACTTCCATCCGGGGCTGCTTGGTATTCAAGTGCTGAAACTGGTAACCAAAGTCACGATTCACGTGTAGCTCAACCTCCTCCAACTCAAGAAACTTTGCAGCAAAGTAATTGGCATTCAAGTGAGACCTTTGGCCAAAATAGAGAACAACTTTCGTCATTTCAAGAACGTGCATTAAGGACAGGTTACTCAGATAGTTACGTAGTTGTCACATCTGACCAAACAGAGAACAACCTTCTTTCGGCAGAGGTTGGAGAAGAACCAGACGTTACAAAGCGGAGTAACACTTTCGTTGCATCAGATCCATTGCAGGTTAGCCTTTGTTCAACGCCAACTGTCCAAGCAATTTTTCAGAAAACAAACTTGCCAGGTTTCTTTATAAATAGATAGCTTTAACCTTTTCGTTCTCCCAAATTGTTTTGAGAAAATGTGTGGAAACAAATGACGAGAGTTTATTAGATATACATCATTTGGTACTATTGGGAGTTTTCTCTTGGTTGGAGAGTGTAAGTGGTCTATAATCGAGCTTTGATTCAATCGAGTTGCCCCAATGCAAAGAACTTGCAAGTTTTTTGCAAATTATTCTTCTGGTGTAAAATCCAAATCATTGACCTATTGTAAAATTGTTATTGTAACATAACGTGTTGAGATGATTTCTAAAGCTCTAGATATTCTAGCCATCCCTCCCGGCAATTGCTATCGAGTTCTGTCCAGTCACTGAATTTGTAAACACAGAATGCAAAAAAATTAACTTGAACCTTTTTTTCTTTTTAGTGTGTATCAAAATACCCAGGGGTCGAACTTTATGCCTTATCCTGATATTAACAGCACAGTCATAGGAGTGAAACGGCGGGAAATAGTGCACACCGTAACGTTTTCGTGCTTATTACCCACGCAGGCACTCTTTTCTTATCTTCGTAATTTGACAAATGATCAAGAAACAAAACAATTATTAAAATGCCCTCGAAAGCATCAATGTCTTGGAAAAATATTTTGTTCTGAAGCCTCGGTTCGAGCTAGTTAATGTTTGTTTTTTACAAAACTTTATTATATATGAAATAATATCGAAAAATTCAAGATATGAAAAGAATAGAAAACAAAAACATTGTGTCAATCGCCCATCGACAATTAGTTCACCAAAAAGCTCTTTAACTTCTTATAGAAAATAATGGGTTCAACACCATTTTCCAACAGTAAATCTTTGCTTACACTAATCTAAAAACGTAAATAATAGAATTTGAATTTGACTCGATTTTCAAACAATTTTTAAAGCTGATGGTTCACAAATGAAATCCACCAACCGTAACAATAATTAGTATTTTTTCTTCTAAATGTTAAGGCAAACATACCCACAAAGTTACCTGAACAATTAATGCCAGCAAATCAACCAGGAGATAGTTCTGAGATGAGAAAGGTAAGAAGAAAGGATACAAGAACATGCATGTCATCTTCATGGTATTTTAAAACATTTCACTGAATTCTTATTCACTATTGTTGATATCTCCAGAACACTAGACTTTTTAATTGTTTTATCTGGATCTGTTTTCAACAAATTAATATTCTAAACGTCTAAAATGTTCTTCCTTTTTGCATAGAAATAAGAATTAAATATGTGGAAAACCACGTAAAGACATTCGTGGTCAATTATCCCTTCTCGGTGGAAATGCATTGGTGGTGGGGGTTGGGTAGGGAAATGTATCTTCTGCTTGCCTTGCTTTTCACACTTGGAATCCTTGTTCAAATAGGAACTTTTATGAGTACTATATAGACATAATTGACATACTGGAAATCAAAGTGGCGTATTATCCTAACTAGTCAAGATATGGATTTCCAAGATTTTCCTAAAATTTTCAAAACTCTTCAAAAGCTTTCTGAAATGGTGTTGAAAATCTTCGGAAGATTTTGGAAGAGTTCCGAAAACTTCCAAAGGTTTTCCAAAAATTGTGTATTTTTCCATATGATAAATAGATCATTACAAAGCGGCACGAATATATGAATTTCATATTTTTCGTGTCTTTACAAACTTGAAAACAACTTAATTTCTTCAGACTAGCAATTGATATCATCGGTTGTATCTAAATGGTTTTTGCACTGTACATTGTTAAAGGCGCTTTTTAAACTTCTAACAGTATCATCATCATTTTTCTTCGTAGTGCATTAAGCGTCTGTCGGTTGGCTAAAATAATGACCGCGGAAACCAAAACGAATGAGACTACAAGCAGAACAATTTTAAGACACGTTAAAAAATTGACTTAATTTTGGCGAGTACTTAAATTGTGTAATAGAACGGTTAAAAAATAGAGTTAGCTTTCCATAGACTTCAAAGTTTGATGGATAAATTGAAGAGCAAAATGATGACCAACAAACGCTTCACTATGCGAGGTTATTAAAAAAACTAGGAAATAACTTGAGAATAGACTGCTGATTGATCAATTTATTGCACAGTTGATGGCTGTTTAGCAAAAACATCTTATTTCATTGTTTTATTTTTGTTTCATTCATTTCATGTTGTTTATTTAGTGACTATTATGTGTAACATTAAAGAAAAGTACAATGTATAACTTGCAGCTGTTGGAAGAAAAAAAGTTTTATTTAGTTTCACTTTTATCTTTTGATCATTGAGCACCCAGACTCTTAGATGTAGCAGTTAATTCTTGGGTTTTAGAACTTCAATCAAACAGCCAAGGCTTACTTGGTGACGGGAATCTATTAAATCATTTCTATCTCAGTTTACTTCTAAAGCACGGCTTTCCTGATTGATGTAGGAATTCCATCTCTATTTTAGGTTGTCTTCCACGTTATTGTTGATGAAAAAGCCACGGAGGTCTACATTGGAGGCGAAATCACGAAGTTATGTAAAAGCCAAAGTTTACTTTCTGAACGCATTCACCTTGACGACCGAGGCGGCGGATACTGGAAATCTCAACCAGTGTATGTACCTAAAGGAAAGCTGTTGACATATCGTTATGGGGTGAAGTCTGCATGGGTAGTCGTCGAGAGCTTGTTTGGTTCTAAGGGCACTGAAGTTTGGGAGACCAAGGTACATGCGCTCAATGAAATGGGAAATCAATATGATATTTACAATGTTCCTCATATCCCATGGCTTCCGATGTGTGAGAACAAATACAGGGGCCAAATCAAATTCTTCAATCTTTTTCTGAAGGAAATGGAAACAGGTGAACTTTCCATTGCAGAGGCTTTCTCAAACTGTTATCGGTTTGTAACTTCCATTGTGTCGATGAATAACCAAGGACAATTTGTTAGATGGGTGATGACGCAAGCATCAGAGGTACAATATGACTGCCAGAAGGTATTCCTTGCCATTCTTCTAGGTCAAATTGCTTCAATTCGTCCGGTTTTGCAAGGTCAAATTGGACTAGAAGATGCTGCAGACTCGTTGCTTCTGGCCATTTCAAATTGTGAACCTGATTTTCCTGCTGGTGTCGAAGAATTTTTGTATGCAGCAGCTTCACCGTTAATCAACGCTAGTAGTTACAGAGGGCGTTTGTCAGCAGTCATTGTGTTTTGTAACGTTTTAAATTTAGATTACTTGTACAAACTGCAAACAAACATAGCACAGAAAAAATATGATGGAAACAATTTTAGGAGCTTAATCAATAAGGCAGCACAAGTGTTGAAGAGAACGCCCAATTCTGAATTCGCAAAGAAGGAGATGGTTATTGATACTTGCCTGACAAACGCACCCACTCTTCAGTGTTTGAATATCGTTGTTCAAAAGTTCCCAGAGGAGTTCAGACAGTCCGAAGGATTGAACGAATCTTTCATGAACGAATTTTCTAATGTTTGTGAAACCGTAGCGGACACAGGCGAAGGATACGACGCATCTACTCTAGCAGTTTGGCATAGTGTTCCAAAGTCTATGAGAAGCTCTCTGGCTGATGGGTTCGCAAAGCTTGTTGTTAGAATTGTAAAGGATTTAGAGGAAAGTTCCTGGAATGTGGATAATGTAGAGTATCTCGAGAAGTTAATTCTGGACGAAACCATTCAAACCTCGGCCCACATGTTTGTCATTTTGGAAGCAATGTCCTTGTCCAAAATATCTCGACTGGAAAAACTTTTCCTACAGATGCTAAATCTCCCAGATTTTCGGCCTATCTGGAATTCATTCCAAACAGAAAGACAAAAGCAGTTATGCAAGAACTGTTTCGACTGGCTTTTTAAGTCTCAACCCGCATCAACAGCAAGCGATTTTGTTGTTAATATCTTGGCTGCCTTAGAGAGACTTTGTGAAACATATCACATCAGGGAAGACGAATCAATGCACCAGTTCTTGGGAAATCAAGCTATCCACTTATTGCCAGCAGCTGAGGATGTTATGGTGTTTCTACTGGATGTTCTTCCAGATGTATGTCGACGATCGCATTCCTGGTTTGCACAAAAGTGGTATGTTAAACAGATATGTTACGCGTTTAGCAAGAACCACCATGAAGCCCCTTTCAAGTTGAAGCTAGTTGTAGATGCTCTTAAGAAGGTGAACCCTGTTGGTACTGGGAAAAGAGGGCACAGTCATCTTCAATTAAACAGGTATGTCACTATTTTAAATGCAAAATATGCAAGTGGTAAAATGAATATGTCAAATATTTAAAAATGCATTAAATAGATCGTTGAAGAATTAGATTCTTGGAACGGAGAAGTGAATTCGATAGTAAGAACCAATTAAAACATTAAAACATTTTGGTAAAAAAGTCCCTTATCATTTACTCAAGTCATGCCAAGATTCTCATTCCTTCAACGAACAAGTTTTTTTGTCACTAAGCTGCAAAAAACTAAAGAAAATGTGTTGCTGTGAAACTGACATCATGTGTTGTACTGTATTTTGATAGAACAGCAAACATTCTTCCAATGTCAACTATAATGTGTCTCTAGTCTTTTAGTGACTTCGTTTTGCAACTTTATTGGTGCATCTGCTGAGTCCCATTGTGACAAACTTCTTAAGTAGAGACGTCTTTATTGGACGAAGCCTTTGGATGTTAGATGATGCTTAATTCCAAAATGAAAAAGAAAGCTTCCGTATTTAAGAAGGAACATTTTAATTTTTAAGAAACGGCAGGCTGCTTCACTTAGCTTCACTTCACTTTTGTTGGTACAGTCAGTGCATCCTTAGCTACAGCAGATATACATTTTCACAACGTATGAAATTGTACTGTTTTCATTTATATGTGAAGGTGAACTACTCCAGGCAGTAAGAGCCCTGGGAATATAGCTGTACTTATAAGTGTTGGTTCTTGCATAGGGTTGAATGTAATATTTCGATTTTATATGGCGGATTATTCGTAAAAATGTGGCGTGGCTCTCTAGCAGTGGAAATGCCAATGATCTTAATTCACTGTAGATAACAAAATCCTGCTACAGGCCAAAATGCTAACCTACTTATACTAAAGCTATTAAGTGCATATTTATACAACTGTAAAATTCTTTAAGTCCTTAGATAGTTCGTGTCAGAATAAGGGATTGCATACTGTTACGGAACTTTTTTGAAATAATGGGGCCAATTTTTTGGGAGGTAGGGGAAAGAGTTATACTAATAGGCTTATATTTCAGAATTATAAACTATGGTAATTAGAAACAACAGATATACAGGTTGCTACGCTTAATAAAACCGTGACTGATCTAATTAAAAATTGGGAAATAGTAAGTTTAAAATTAAAGTTTTTTGACTTCAGGTCCAAAGGAGATTATACCAAGATTATTGTACTTAAATAAATTAATAAAGTTAATAAAGTTCAATTCGTTGTTTCAGAATCACCGAAAACATTTTACTTGGTGTGTTAGAGAATATCAACCTACCTGGATGCAGTGAAAAATCCAACGAGAAGAAAAATGAAGAAGTTTTTCAAGTAGTACTTGACTATGGTCACGTTTGGTTTGAAATTTTAGAAGCAAACGGACATGTTTATGACCTAAAGAAACATCAAAAGTTCCTAAGTGTTGAAAAAGCAGCAAGATGGTTTGAAAATGCAGTGGTTTCACGAGAGATTAGAATGGAATTTGTAAAATCGATAAAGATAAAGTATGATATCGATGAACTTGCACTATTTTGCACAATAGGAAGAGATTCCAAAGATCATCGTAATGCTTCCAAAATTCAACTTGGCCAGCTCTTTAACGAACATGAAAGCTGTTTGCTAGAGTTTCAGAAACTTGAATCGCTTATTCGCGTTTGCAGTGAAACGACGCGGCATCTCTTCCGGCTGGACGATTATGAGCTCTTCGTGCAGCAAATAAACCGTCTCAAGGCGGCCCGGGATCGCACATACCTTCAAGAGGTGATGAGTGAAAAATACTGGGAGCCTTTCGCATCTGTCAGGGCTCCCTCACAAGCTATATACGACCTCAGGAGTTCATTGCTGTTCAGGAATGTTGCAAAGTCGTGTCTGCGTCAAAGTCTTGGGGGAACACAGATACTTTCCCAAACCGCTGACAGCAAAGTTATTCAAGAGAAGAGCGTTGCTGAAGTAGCCAACACACTTGGCTGTAAGGCAGTAAATATGTTTGTCGATGCGTGCAAACCACTGTTTGACAACGATGCTGAAATTTCGCTTGAAAGCGCCGATGAACTTTGGGACGAAATTCGAGACAATGAAGAGGCTTTCGAAAAGGAGATTGCTTTTGTCGAAAGATATAGCTCTCGAGGTCCAGTTCAAGAAAAGCAAAGAAACATTCTCAGGAAGTATCTGCAGTTGCCTGGCCTGAAAATCAAAGTATCCGAATCTCTAGCAGCACTCAAAGCAGTAGGGATATGGCAAACTGAGAATAATGAATTCATTCAAGTCCTGAATTCCTTTCAGCTGCTGGTTAATGACAAGTCTTCATCACTCGCCGAAGTTGCTGGAGCAATGGAAGGTGATGTTAAGCGCTTGGACAAGCTACTAGAAGACGCCGAAATAGTAAGCGTCATTTCGGAAATTGGAAAAGCTAAAGATTTACTTGATTTTTCAAGAGGGAAAGCAGACGAAGACATGACAGTTCTCATAGATGCTGTTGAGGAACACTTTGAGCAGCTGGTGAATGTAACCGAAGCAACAGTGTCAGACCTAATTGAAGTCCATCGATTCCTACGGACAATCTTCAAAGCTCAAAAGATTGGCCCGTTAGATTTTTTAGAAATGGTTAAAGTCGGTTTGCACAACAGTAAAGGTATGGCAGTGAAGATCAACGTTTGCCGTTCCAACATACATAGTTTGAATAACTTGTACATGAATCTTGCAAACCGAGGTGAGATGACGAAAGAAACAATTGCAAACGTCTTGAGGAACGGAAGTTACAATTTGTCAATCGAACCAAGCGGGGAATGGAATGTGATATTAAGCTATACTTCAGAAGGTGGAAATGTCGTGAAACTCCCAGAAGCAGAACTTCAAGATCTTCGTAGTCGAGCGCTTCTCATATCTGGATCTGATAAGAAAGGTGTGACAGCCAAGCGAAAAAACAAACCCACTGAAACTGAGACAATGTCAGTGGAATTTGGACAGTTTATCGAGCAGGTCGATCTGGTAATTGAGATAGTCAACACCTGCCTAGAGCTTCAAAGGTCTGGTAACCCAAATTACAAAACATTCTGGGCCGAAGGTCTATCAGCAGTTGGACCCTCGAGCATTGTGGAGAAAGTTAAGAAAGTTAAAGAAGACAGTACAACATGGCAAGCAACACTTACATCAGCACGGGACAAGCACCCCTTCCTAAACTATTTTTGGTCCGACCAGCTGTGGACATTGTACGACTTCTTCACTGGGACAGTTGATGACAATGGCGAAGACCCGGTTAGCGAAGCTACGTGCACTCTTCTTCGTTTCATCGATCCGTCGGTCTCGCTTCACAAGCTTTATCGCTTTCGCAGTCTTTACGAAGCTCCTCAAGACAGTTCGAGTCTAGAAGCCCAGCTACGTAGCATCGGAACCGTTTTGGATCGGGCTTTTAAGAACCAAAGAAAGCACCTTGGAGTTGTTCATGACACTTTGCCAGCCAGAGCTACGTCGAAAACTGTAAAACCATTGAGATTCCGAGTTGCTCTTCTCGACAGTAACAGTACCCAGACAGTTCATGCGGCCATGTCCCTTTTCAAGGAATTTAATGGAAGAATCCCAGAGCCAAGTCACTTAATGTTTTGTCAGGAGGATACGACATGGGACGAAGTGTCATTATTCCTTCGACGGTGCGTAAATAAACCAACTGAAGAACTAGCAGACATGCTCCACTGTGTGGCAAATGTTGAAAGACTGGAAAACGAAGTCCAGTTTAAGCTCGTCAGCGAAATCAAGTCGTATCAGAGAAAAAGTGAATTGCCTTGTAATCTTGCTTTGATCTGCCGAGGAGGGAAGAACAGCTACTTTGCAAATCAATTTTCAGAGTTTGTTATTGAAAACATTGCAAGAATGTCATCCACTGAGCTTAAAGAATGGTTAACAACTCCTCAAGAAGGCAACTTCGACGTCCACTTTGTGACGTCGGACCTTGCAGGCCTTGGAAAAACAGAATTCATTCACAAAGAAGCTGCCAGAAGAAAATGTCGTGTTGTCACTTTCCCCATAAGTGGCCATGTCTCAAGACGAAACTTACTTGAACGGTTGTCCAGCCTCAAGATCCAGCCAGAGTTCGAGTGCCTTCATTTCGACATCGGAGAGGTTGACGATCCGCTTCTACTGGACACATTTCTGTTCCAGTACATTGTTGTTGGAATGGTTTCTTTTGGGACCCAACTCTGTCACCGGCAACCCACTAACGTCTACATAGAGATTGCAAATACACCGCATCAGTGGTTGCGTGACTCCTTTCCAGTGTGCAGTTGTTTTCGCAAACCCAACGACCATTTGTTGTCAACATCAGTGCTTGATAAGTTTGTTATCAGTAATGAAATCACAAGTCCGATTCAAGTGGTATGTCACTATCTAGACACCTTAGACAGGGCATGTCTTGACGAAACAGATCTTCTTTTCAGTGGAAATTCCAAGTTGGAACCATTGAGCAGAGAACGATGTGTAGTTCTACTGAAGAATCATTTGAAAGACAAGGGCCATCTGTCAACCAAAATCCTGTCATTTAGCGTTTTGAATACGTTCCTGAAGGTGCTCGCGGCCCAGTTGCTCAAGCTATCAAGTAGTCCTTATTTTAGGATAGAAAACCTAAAGCGGATGGTTGAAGCGCCAACGGGCTTACGGGAGCTGTTATTTCAGTCCCTTTCTAATGTGTCTTTAGATTTTGCTTCGAGACAAGTAGATAACTACAGCTCGAAGAGACGATGTGATCTAGCATCAGATGTCAACATCGAAGATGCACAAATAATTTGTGAAACATCAGAAGATGTACTTGCACGATTCGGAAGCATGAAACGATGGAGAGAAAACAATCATCTAGTTCTTATGTTTCATAGCCAGGGTCACTCGGTCTCAGTTCTTTACCGCAATGTGAAAGATGTGCCATGCACTGTAAAAGAACTCGTGAATCGTCAGAAGGGAACCTTACATGACTACACTACGGTGCCCCAGGAAGTACTACAAACGACCTTGAATAGTATTGCAGGTTACCCATCAAGCACAATGTCAACCACAGAACAGGAACCATACGCGCTTACAGCCGACAACATTTTGAAAATGGCCCTCATCCTGATGAGAATTCGTGCGAGAATTCCAGTTATCGTCATGGGAGATACTGGATGTGGAAAGACCGCCATGGTAAGATATCTGGCTCATGTTAGTGGTACAACCCTTTATGTCTACAGTCTACATGCTGGCATCTCTGAAGATCAACTAATCAACTTTGTTCAGGAGATGACAGCTGTGGCTGAATCCTGCAAAGAAAGAGGAAACCCGATCTGGGTGTTTTTGGACGAAATAAACGCTTGCGATCATCTTGGCATCATAAACGAAATCATTTGTCATCATGAAATTCAAGGGAAGCTTCTTCCTTCCAATTTAGTCTTCATTGCGGCTTGTAATCCATATCGTCTTCGTCCAGAACAGCAGCAGAAGACATCTGGACTCTGTAAAGAAACATTTGTTGACGACCTGTCAAAGTTAGTGTATCGTGTCCATCCACTTCCTGAAACAATGTTGGACTACGTGTGGGACTATGGTTCTCTCAGCTCTAAAGATGAACGTTCCTACATAGAACGCATGGTAGAAGGCCTCTTTGAAGACCGCCACTCCAAACTATTGCCAGAGCTACTGTGTCAATCACAAGAATTCATTCGTGATTCCGAGAAGACACCGTTTTGTGTCAGTCTCAGGGACATTAACAGATGCAAACGTCTCATGCAGTGGTTCAACGAGACTCTACAAAAACGACCTCCATTACAGCAGTCCAAAATAGAACAACATTTGGACAGCTGCTTCAAAGCCGTTAATGGTATTGACAGTGAACTGCGGTCAATTGTTCTTGCCCTTGCCCACTGCTACCAATCCCGTCTACCAAGCGCAGACAAGAGGGAAGAATACCGCCGAAAAATGTCTCAGTTATTCTGTCTTGAAGGACATCGGCTCTCCGAAACGTACTTCAAGCAAATTATCCGAATTGAAGAGGAAGAATATTTGGCAAGAATGGAGTTGCCACCTGGCACGGCAAAGAATGAAGCATTGCGTGAGAATGTTTTCATTATCTTAGTTTCCCTTCTCAATTATCTGCCAGTCTTTGTGGTTGGAAAACCAGGATGCAGCAAATCTCTGTCCGTACAAATTATACGAAGCAATTTACGTGGAAGAGATTCTACAGACGATTTCTTTAAACAGCTGCCACAGCTGCTGATAGTTTCCCACCAAGGTTCAGAGTCCTCGACGTCTGAAGGAATCCAGAAAGTGTTTGAAAAAGCCCAAAAGTACAAGAACAATAACAAGGACGAATCCGTATTACCTGTGGTCTTGCTTGATGAAGTTGGTTTGGCTGAACTTTCTCCATTCAACCCATTAAAAGTCCTTCACAGTCTGCTCGAGCCGTCTGATGGCAGACTTCCCGACATAGGTGTCGTTGGAATTTCTAACTGGGCATTAGACCCTGCAAAGATGAATCGTGCAATTCACCTTTCACGTCCAGAGCCTGACGTCAACGACCTCTATGAGACCGGGCGGTCAATAAGACACGCTTCGAAAACCAAAATTACTAGAGCTGGAAAGCCTGGCAGCAATCTCTTTCCAAGTGATGAGCATTTGGAGTGCTTGGCAACTGCATATCACAAGTACCAGAGAAACCAGAAGCACGCAAACTATTTTGGCCTTCGAGACTACTACTCATTGGTGAAGTGCCTTAGTTCATCCCAAGAAACAAGTGATCAGGAACTTGATAAAACAGATGAAAACCGCTTCCAACGTGCTTTCCAGAGAAATTTTGGCGGGCTTCCTCAAAATGTGAACAGTATACAATCGATATTCTTTGAACAGATGGCAAAGTGTAGTATTTATGATACTCCGGAAAGTGTTCCTGTAACCGATCTGATCACAGAAAATCTTTGTGACGAGAATGCCCGACATTTAATGGTTGTTACAAGCGGAGATGCTGCAACAGACATTCTTACTGCAACTCTACAAAGTCTGGACAAGGAAGTCGTCAGCATCTTTGGAAGTCGACTTGAGGAAGACCAATGTGAAGATTACAACTATCGCGTCCTTAGCCGCATCATCTTGTACATGGAAAGGGACTGTGTATTGATTCTTCGAGATCTTGACAGCATTTATGGAAGCCTTTACGACATGTTGAATCAGAACTACGCGGTAGTAGGTGGCAAGAAGAACTGTCGTGTCGCCCTTGGACCCTACAGCAACCCAATGTGCCAAGTTCATAGCAAGTTCCGCTGCATTGTCCTGGTTGAGGAGTCTAAAGTTCCCTGCACGGATCCACCTTTCCTCAATCGATTTGAGAAACAGTTACTGCGGTTCGAAGATGTTCTGGATGAGCAAGAGAAGAGCATTGTTACAAACCTGAGACAATGGGCTCGCAGTGTCTCCACAGGTCCAAACCTGGATGAGCAGTTTGATGAGAAGGACATGTTTGTTGGTTTTCGAGCCGACACCCTTCCTTCCTTAGTCTTGTCAAACAGCAAGCATCCATGTCTGTCGAAGGGAGAACTTTTAAAGAAGTGCAAAGAAGACCTTATGTCAATTGCATCAGCTGATGGCGCACTGCGATCCTGGAAGTCTGAACTTGCGGATAGAAACCCTGATGAAGTACAAGAGCACTTCGAAGATTTTTTGAAGCAGCCAGTTCATCTCGGCCTATCACACTTTCTTCAGGCTACATTTGAGGTTCCAAATCAACAAACCAGTCCAGTTAGTCTTGATCCAGGGCTCATGCTACTTGTCATGACCCACAGTAGCATACACACAGATATTTCCAAGCACCTCCCATTCGTTCAGCAAGAGAATGGAAGTAGAAGCAATCCATCCTGCCAGTTAGAAAGGTTGAGTGCGTTCAAATCAGAGAAGAACCTGACAAAGCAGATCCGAAAGTTTTGGATGGAATCTGATGCCTCTTTACTCATTCTTCAGTGCCGCCTTGACATCGATGGTCCAAACCTGTTACTTGCAAAGTCCATAGTAGAATATCAACGCCAAGAGTTTCTAACGTCTGCCAAGATGCTGGCACCAAAGCACGTGTGTATTGTGATGCATGTTGTCAGAAGCTGTGCTGAAGCTGAAAGGCGTCACTACTTGCCATTTAACTTTCTCAGTGGCTGGCAAACAGTAATGATTGATAATCTCGAACTGTCACTTATACCACTGCCTTCACTTGTCAAGTCAGGAGTTCACGAGTTGTTCGAATCTCACCAAAACCTCACGCGAAGAATTGTTTGTAACGAGTTGCAATGGTGTCTAATGACAGGCATTAAATACACAGCTTCACAAAGAAAGCCACACGAAATCTTAAACCTGGCTGAAACTGCAAGCAAGACGCCTAAAGTAATGGAAGCAATCCTCCACCTTGTGCTGAAATGGATAACAAACCACAACGAGAGCATTGAAAACACAAACCCAGGTGACGTACGCTTAATTGCAACTTGGCTTCTTCAAATTGCCAGCAACCCGCAAACCCTAGTTAGTTCTGCGACTTTGTACGATGCTATTAACCGGTTTCTTGAAGGTGTTATCAGGATTCCGTTAGCCAAACTTGTGTATTTTCTTGAGCAGGAATCTGCATGGAACGTGTTAACGACTTGTACAGAAGATAAAGAGACACTTGAGATGTGGACAAAGCTGCTTCAAGACGAAGAAATTGTCAAACTTGACAATGTGCCGGACTCTCGTGGAGTAGAGTCCTACTCACTATGTCAGCCAATCCTTCCACTGAAGTTTCCCTTTTCGTCTGTGTTTGCCAAGAAGATTGACAGCCTGAAAGGATTGTTCATGAAGAATCTAAGCTACGAGAAAGCATTGTCACAAGATGAAGAAACAGATCAAGATGAGGTGTTGTGTGACTACACAAACGAAATAGATGGACGACTCGTGAAAAGACTGTTTTACAGACTTACGCCAACAGTCGCAAAGAAAGTTCCTCAATTTGTCAATGAACGGTGGTTGACGGATAGCATCTTCTTGTACGTAGAAGATCTGTGTGATTTGAAGAGTGCAGACTTTTCAAGATGGCTTACACGCGAACAACGAGTTGCGATCATAAAAGCATCTTGCTCAGATATTATGAAGGGTTGTGGTCCAACAGTTGATGTCCATCTCTTCCTTCTTCAACTTCATGCGTGCTTCTGGTTCCAGAGAAACCTTCTCTCTGATGTCATGCAACTTGTGTCAGCGTGCTCTGAAGTTTTAGCAGACCAAAGCGAGATCGAAGATCTTTTAGAAGAACACAGTAGCTTGCTCCCAGATCTATTTTCTACAATGCAAGTCGAGAGTTCTTCATTTCTTGAAAGAATTGAAAGCACTTTTCCAACAGAAGGGCACAAGTTTGAAATACCTGAAGTAGATAAAACAGCAGCAAATGCTTCTTGCAACGCGAGTTCATTGCAGTCAGCGAACGCACGTGTCAGTGAAACAATGAAAGACGAACAAAAGGCACAGCTCAGTATGGAAAAAGAAGAATTTCACGATCCAAGCTTGACAGACTTTTACACCTCTGAAGTAATGAAACAGAACAAATCGAGTAACGAAGACAGCTTTGTAGATTTAAGAGATGGAGATCAACTTGAACAAGATACTAACGTGTCTTTGTCGACTGAAGACTCTACTTGTTCACAAGATAACTTAACAGAGCTCTATCAACCATCTTTTGAAGAAACACTGGTAGGACAAATATGTAAGACTATGCTTCTATCAGTAAATTACATTGATCAGATTGATCAGATGACAGTGAATGAATGGTATAGGCGTGTATCTTTGGTCCTCACTTCCGCTGTAAACATATTTGACAGTCGAGTACCACCAATGGGTTTCCACGTTTTGCGTATCTGCAGCGACTTTACGCGATTGGTAGTGCTAAATGATTTGGCAGATGTGCAAGATCTTTCAATTTTGGTTGAAACAGGTACATCAGAAGACGGATCGTTGTTCGAAAACCAAAGCAAGTTTCAAAGCGTTTGTCAACGCGTAGACAGGCTTGCCAATTCAACTAACGAAGAGCTTAAGCATCACTTACACGAATTTCTTTCCCTTTTTTTCATCCGCTGTGTTGATGCCTGGGAAACACTTGAGTTGACTCATTTTCTAGAGGTATTTGATGCTATGGCAGAAAGAATTTTAAAGCAAGAGAACCCTTCAATTGCTTTCACAGCACCTGTCCTAATGAGGCTTATCCAGGATCACATACCCAAAGAATTGTTGGAAGAAGTAATCCATACCAGCGACAAAATCGAGGAGAACCCTTTCCTTGCCTGCATTGACAAGTATTTGTCTCAGAAAGAAGACGACTCAAGGCCAGACTCCCTTACTGCAGTCGTGTGCAGTGACGTCATTGAAGGTATAGCTTTCAATAAGGCTAGCCTGCTAGAAGAGAATGAACCTGACCACATTTCCCTTCGGAATCTCCAGGCTTCTTTCGGTATTCTGACCCAAGATGACGTAAGCAACAGAGGGATCCGTTTTGTTTGTGCGGTGGCATACCTTCGGTCATTTATGAAGTCAGGTGCAGAAGCTCTTCGCCAAGGCAATGTCATGTCAGAAGATGCTTCTCTAGCTTTGAGAGAACTTGACATTATTTTTTCCCAAATCAGTGATAGTGAATTGTTTAAGGCCAGAAGGACTGCGGTGCTTTTGAGTCTGCTCCGCCATCTACGCATGGATATTCCAATGTGTGAGGTAAAAGCATTGTGCAAAACAAATCATATCATTCCAGGGCTCAGAAACAATGTACAGTGGGTAGAAGAGAAGTCATCCAAAGTGTACTTTGATCCTTTCATCAAACTGAAAGAGAACAGCGAGATATTTGCAGCAGTGGCTAATTCGATACGATACGAAATTAACCGAGACAGACTCAACAACGTGTTAGTTGAAGTATCACAAGGGCGCCTGCAGAAGCTTCAGACATTTGCTGCACTAGAAGAGTTGCTTTTCAGGGTCAGAACCAAGCGAACTGTGAAAGACACTGAAATTAACATTGGGCATTTTTTGGCAAGAGGTCTTGATGACTTTCAAAGTCCTTACGCACAACTGATCCACTGCATTGCGGGAGAAGTCGACTTTAACTGTCCAGAGCTCCAGCTGACTCCAGAGTCAAGCTCGTCAGATACTAATATTGCGTTGCTGCTGCTTCATTTTGCTGCCATAATTACAACTGCTCTCGACAACGATGAAGGCACCAGTCGTCGTTCATTCGTTTCCTTCATGATCAACCCTGGATTGTTGCAAGCATCCTTCGTTTTAGCGACGCCAAGCAGCGATTGTTGTCGGACAGATCAACGCCAGGATGTGGTACCTAATGACACCAAACTTTACTTATGCCCCTGCGGAACCGTTTTTGCAACCACTAGTAGAAATAGTTGTCCAAGCTGCAGAAGAGAGTGTGAAGCAGTCCCAAAAGTTGACAAGACGGAAGTTGAAATGGACTTGAAAGGATATGTTCCGCTAAACTATGAAGATATTGAAAATGAAGAATTTAGAGCTCGTTCATTAAGTCCTGCAATTTTCCGTATCCTGCATCTCTTTGTACATGCAACACTGTACATGGGACCTGCCCTTGGCATCGTAAGTGAAGAATGCGTACGGACGTTTCTGAATAACACAGGATCGTCGCAGTACTGTTTTGAACACGTGGTAAACAATCTAAACGTCTTAACACACATACTTCATTGTCGAGAAGAGCATGTGATCGCTTTGCTGCACGTGTTGCTTGAGAAGACAGAACAACTGGTTATAAAGGACACTCAAGAAAGATTTTGCACAACAGCAGAGGAAAGAAATGCATGGGAAATGCAGTTTACAAAGATTGTAAATCCTGTGCTGAAAGATTTGCCACAAGTGTTGCGGAGAGACGTCATGACTCGTATGAGACCGAGTGTTAGCGTACGAAGCCCCACAGAAATATCCATTGAAGAACAGATCGACGAGCAAGATGAGAGTTATATGGCTGAAACACAAACAGCCCGTCTCTTCATTCCCAGGTTCTTCCGCTCTTTTAAGCCAAAGTCCTTTGAAGAACTTAAGACGCGGTTGGTTCACAGTGAAGAAATCACAAAGTACCCATTTCTGGAGCTGTTTTTTGAATACGATAACATCCTACCAATTCTTCATCACATTCATTCGTTGCTCAAGTGGAGTCAAACAGTAAGTACACATCTGGGTCATCGCTTGAGAAGATGTGACTCCCGGCAGCTGGTTAGCAGCTTCATCAGCGGCAAAAGCGAATGGCAACCAAGCTCGCCTACGAAAGAGAAAAATTTGTTACTTAAAGAAGCGTTCAAAAAGTTTGTAGAATCATGGGAGATCGTTCGCCCACTCGTCGTAAGAGAAATGGGTAAAGGAAAGGATGATGTTCCCCGCATCACGGAGATGTCAGAGATGTCATATTGCTTGCTGAAATCTTCTGGTGATGGTATTTTCCTTGCTACAGCGCTGAAAGTGCTTGCAAGATACCAAAACGAGTTTTTGATGAAAGCCTTAAGTCTTTCTACAAGCACATCGTGCCGTGCCTTAACATTTCTCAGTAAAGGGACCTCTGTGAGTGCTGCACCAATCATTCACCTACAAGACGCCAACGAGAAGCAAATTATTCAGTTTCACTGGCCAGAGGATCCAGACGACGTCCTGAGACACTCTCACAACAACCCAGAGTATGGAAGAGGTTGTGATGTTCACTATGACTTCAACAAGATTGAGATGGAGTTGGCCTGTTTACTGCTGATGGGAAGGGCGTACCTTTCAATAGCTGGTGGTCTGAGAGAATTTGTCTTTGCACAAGAACTGTTCCATTCTTATTCCAGCATCTTGGAAGATTTACATCAGGTCATTCCTCAAGAACCTCTCACGCAGAGAGTATGTGAAGGCCTACAGCGGCTAGAAGACGAAGACAAAACTAAGGTACAAGATTTGTTCAGTCACTTGGAAAGTCTCCTATGTTTTCTGAAACGCACCAATGAAGAGGCTGATAAGTCACTAATGCAGTATACGGAAGAATGGTTGTCAAAACTCCCGGTTCCTTTTCCACTGGAACTCTTACCAGAACCAAGATCTGACATTAAATTAAAGCATGTAGCAGCCCTGTACGAAAGAGTAGAAGACATCTTAGCACAAACAACCACAACGAGATTGAAAGAAATATACAGGAAACCCCTACCGCGAGGAACCAAAGAACACCTTTACAAAGTGCAACAGTGGAAAATACCGAATTCCGTTCAGACAGTGGAAGCAGCTCTTCGACGATTTGCTTACAGGTATTTGTGTTCCGGAAAGACTCCTCCCTCGCCTAGAGACTCACTTGCACAGTACCTCTCGTGTCAGTCACTTTGGCCAATTGCTACCTTCAAGGAAGAGGCTTCTGTCGAGGAAAGTGTGGAGCACATGGTGCGATCCAGTTTTCCTGACAAGATAAGGGTAGAACACACTGTTGCGGCAGCAAAAGCATTACAAGATTTGACTAAGGTGAGATGATATTTTTATGCTTTGCTCGTTGCGCGTATAGAAAAATCCTAATATTTACATTTTTCTTTATGAGCATAGAATAGCAAGAATTCAGTATTCAGAGTTCACAAAGCGAAAGAGCATCGCAGATCTCTTTTTCCTCACTGAAAATATTAATGTGACATGTTGAAGGGTTTCCGAGAAATGAGTATTTAAAAATATCGAAGTTTATAGAGATTTATATGGCTAGGTGGCAACTTTTGCCACCCAACCAGACATTCTCTGAAAATTTTGAACTTTTTAGAAACGGGTCACTCAAAAAGTACTCGGCACACGGTCTTTCATTCTGTGGAATTTGTTTATTTGAAAGTTGAAGTTTAGTTTATCTATTTGGGCAAATGTTTTAAAACCAATTACGCCAGCTAAGATAAAATTATAGTTTATTTATTTTATTTATTTAGAAACTTTCATCATGTATTTGTAAATGAAACAAGAAAAACCCCAAAACAATGTCAAACTTAACGAGGAGCTGGCGAACGGACTCGAAGTCCTGATAAGGCAACCCCAAACAAAAAAATGGTTTAATTTGTTTTTGCCTTTTTATTTTTTTTTAATATTGCAAGATTTAGAAACTGGTTTTTAGATAATCGGATGGGATCCTGGTCCCAAGCAAAAATCAGAGCCAGAAACAGAGTGGGATGGAGAACTGACGATGTGGCCCTTTGTGCCTCACGACACGATAGGGATGAGCGAGTGGGTGAGTTTTAGATAATCGTTTGGGTTTTATTTTTACAACAGGCCCAGACTCCCAAATGGCCGTCACAAAGTACGGTATGCAGTGGGCGTGGTCGGTCAAGAGTAACGCCTGGGCGTCGTGGACCCCGTATGAGCAAGGCGTAAACGTTCATTAGTGGAGCCGGAGGCGCACTGTTTTGCAAGTTTCTCGAGTCCATAAACGTATCATTACTCTGAGCTTATAGCAACAGTTTTTCAAGGGCTTACTTTTGAACTGCCATTCCAGGACTCGGAAGCTTCTTTCGACCGCTCTTTTTATTAACCCTTGACTGTAGCAAACAGATTCAAGAAGCCAATTAGTATAAGAAAATGTGTTTAATAATGCTTAGCATTTCTATAAAAGAACAACAGAACAGTGTATAAAGCGTTATTCAAGTAGAAATATTGTTATAGCCGTCTTGTGATTTCATAGTTTGTTAAGGAAATTTTTCTTGTCATTTGTTATGCGGTTTAATATGCGCTTGGATATGTAGAAGCAGTAATAATTGTTTTAACAGCAACAGCAGAGCGATATTTTGCAATTTGTTGTAGGATAGAATGGTTTACATACGAGAAAAAGAACGTCTCCTTTTGAACAGCAGCTCTTAGACTGAATTATTTGTTGGTTGTTCTTCTTGTTTTTGGCTCTACTCACCCTTTTCGTTTCAAAAGTAACGAATCATATGTATATGCCAATTGCCTTCATTTGGAAGGAGATTTTTAAGTAGTATAATTTTGTTAGTTTGCCGTCCACATAACATGAAGAACGGATTCTAGTTCAAACAAGGAATCATACTCAGTTTTGCAACTTTTTAAACTTACTAATATCGGGAACGGGGAAATGTATTTCTTCAAAGGATCTGACAGAGAACAGATCGAAATTTACATGTAGTTTAGTATACCTTAGTGTGCAATGTTAAAGTCCATTGGATATGATGCCGAATTTGGCTCAACTATGTAGAACCATAACGTATTTGCAGTGTTGATTTAAAAACACTATTAATTCTTCTAACTACTTTGAAAGATATTGTAATCTAGAATGTAGCAATTTTGATTGCACTGGACTAAGACAGTTACATATACTAAGCTAATATCAAAGTTATATCCCCCAAGATGTAACCGAGGGATTTGTAGCCATTTAAGAAAATGCATGATTATGTAGCACAAACGTGTTGTGATGAATCACAACAACCCGGACATCAGGATACTTCGTTATAGTGCTGGGTAACGTATTAGTAGTGAAAAATAATCTAAAAGAGTTCTAGTGTATATTATAGCGAGGCCATTAAGTGGCTGTAGAAGCCAAAATCGTAACTTTTTCAATTTTTTGAGAGAGCATTAGAATGTTTGGTGGTAAGGTTTGGGATATGCAGTATGCATTTAATGTGCTGCGTGTTGCGTTTGATACAAATGTTATCGTTAAATCAGAAAATGATGACAAAAGTTTTTCAGCAAACGCAAAGTTTATTGCGTGTATAATCAAAATAGCTAGAGGTTTACAACATTATTGTGCCGATGTGGGCGTTTTATTAAGATTGCTAACATTCGTGGGTAGTCACCAACGTTGAAAATAATTTTATTGAATATTGATATCTATGTGTCAGCAGCCACATTATCTATGTATTAAACTAAAATCAGTTAACCACATCTGTTGTTGTTTTTATGTTCGACAAAACGGATACGTGATACGTTTTTTGATCAACAAATATTGATATAGTGTGCTTATCGCTGTAAAATCGAATGTAAGCTGTATGATGTTTCAAACTGAGCCTGCTCTGACGAAAAGTTAACACTCGTAATGTCAGCTTTACACCCAACCTTACCGTAAAACACATACCACATCAACTTTGTTGTTCAAACTGAGCCTGCTCTGACGAAAAGTTAACACTCGTAATGTCAGCTTTACACCCAACCTTACCGTAAAACACAT
>JANSTQ010145673.1:0-12339 GCA_026167885.1 Bergia puertoricense
TAGACCTGCGTTTTCTGGGTCTTAAGTCTTTGGTCTGTGTTTTCAGGTCTGCGCTTTCTAGACCTGCGTTTTCTAGGTCCTAAGTCTTTGGTCTGTGTTTTCTAGATCTGCGTTTTCTAGGTCTCAAGTCTTTGGTCTGTGTTTTTAGATCTGCGTTTTCTAGGTCTCAAGCCTTTGGTCTGTGTTTCTAGACCTGCGTTTTCTAGGTCTTAAGTCTTTGGTCTGTGTTTTCAGGTCTGCGCTTTCTAGATCTGCGTTTTCTGGGTCTCAAGTCTTTGGTCTGTGTTTTCAGGTCTGCGCTTTCTAGACCTGCGTTTTCTAGGTCCTAAGTCTTTGGTCTGTGTTTTCTAGATCTGCGTTTTCTAGGTCTCAAGTCTTTGGTCTGTGCTTTTAGGTCCGCGTTTTCTAGACTCGAGTTTTCTAGGTTTTAGGTCCGACATCAGTCTTCTCTCGGTCTCGATTTTCAGGGTCTGTATTTTCTAGGTGTGTGTTTACTAATTCTCAGGTCCGTCTTTTCTAGGTCTATATTTTCTTAATGTGTTGTTTTAGGTCTAAGTTCTGTCTTTTCCACGTCTGTGTTTTCCGAGTCTTAGGTTTGAGGTCTGTCCTTTCTAAATGTTAGATCAGAAGTCTATCGTTTCTAGGTATGTGTTTTCCAGGTCTGTGTTTTTTAAGTCTGCGTTTTCTAGGTCTATGGTCTGTGTTTTCTAGGAAAACTGTTGTGCGAGCATTGATATCAACGGCCAGTCATTAAGGTATTTCCTACCTTTACTCGATGTCACTTTGTACCGATTGACCGGATCAGAACACGCAAGTGACTTGCAGGCCGTCTTACAACACTTGTATATTCCCGGGCAGTCGTGGTCCGCACCACAGCTATCTGTTCGGGAACAGTTCCGCAGTGATCTCCGCGATGGACATCGTCCCTCTTTCATTGTTACAAGAGACTGTCTCAATCTCCCATCGTTAGCTGGTGACAAAAATGACAGCTGTTCGGGTCAGAACTGAGTTACTGAGCAAAAGCTAGCGAGTTATCAGTTTCCGTTCTTACAGAGACTTGTGTTACTTTTGTTGACTCAACTTTTCCGCGGAATCTTGCCTGCCGTATGTTTACATGTACTGCCTCATTAGCATACGTGTTCCAGTTTCTAATCGAGCTACAAAAACAGCTCCGAATATTGAAAGGGCTTTACAAAATAAGTTTCGTCAGTAATTATGACCGAGTCCACTCTTTGTGCGATGCATTTTTTTAAAAATCAAAATTTTACAAAGAATGCAGGTTGCCACCCAGCTATTTTTTGAAAACCGATATCTTTTTAGAAACTCCCGCGTAGAAAGCTGAAAATTTCGTCCATTAGTACGTTTGACAAGCTTTTTCACGTTTTGAGCTCAACTCTTATCCAGCATGTTTCCTCCCCTACGTAAAGTTTTATGCTAATGAAGCAGAATGTTAACGATGACGTCACGAAAGACCAAAGCATTTACATTTACAATATCCTACTCGGACATGAGGCAAGTGTTGGTCAGCAGTCGAACCAATTACATGGAGTAAGTTAAATATTTGGTAAAAGGGCTGGCAAAAGTATTAATAAATAAATAAATTAATTAATTAATGAATTCGTTGATGAACAAAAAGAAAAACATGACGAACACGCAGGGAAAAATGATTGCACCACATAGTTAGATACTGCCTTACGAAAGTCATTCTCTCCCATTTCAATGATGTTACTGGGGAGACTGTTCCATTGCGAAAACCTGGTCTTAAGATATGACTGAAATTTTACATAATCAGGCACTGACACTGCGGCTTGGCCGTTTAGAGTTCTATATAGTAATGTCAGTCTAGCCACTTTCCTTCTCTTTTCCAGACTCTCCCACTTTAATTGATCCAAGATCCAAGAGGAAGAGGAAGCAAGAGGAAGAAATTTCATGCGTTCTTTCTCGTACCGACTTAGTAAACAAGCCCCTTACCATACCCTTCCATTCAAAATGCTTCTCTTTAATTCTTAGTCCTTAGTTCGTACGGCCTGGAAATAATCTAATAAATTCTGTCACAAGCACAAATAGACTAGGCGCTCCATTGCCCTCCAATCTGATATTTTGTACAGGCGTTGCCGCGGTTCATAAAGACTGACACTGCGATATTTTCAACAGTACAGACTGACACCGATTTGTAGCACACTTTCACATGCTACCCGACTTAACGTTTAAAACAGACATGCAATTTTGTCGGTCTTCCACTAGCTATCAATATCTTTTATAAACTACAACATAATTTGATCAAAGGAAAATAAGGAGGAAGCTTAAGTTTTTACACAAAACCTGAAATCCACACTGACAACTTTCTGTGGAGGTCTTCCACTCCAGTTCTAGTTTAAAGTGCCTATGAAATAATTTTTCATTTTATTATTCTTTATTACCTACTTTATAAAAATCAAAAACGAGATTCGAAAAAAAAATAAAGTAAGTTCTTTAAGAACTTAAAAGTAAAAAAGAAACGCGTTTTATATAAATCAGAAATGGCTAATTCTAGTAGGAGACTGGACAGAAATTGCTGTTTTAAAATCTCGCTACATATCAATCATCATACTTTATCAATTTGTATTAGAAAACATGAAAAAGCTACCCAAAGTATTGCAAATTAAATGCCAAAACATTTGTCATGCTCGTAAAAATATTTCTAAACTCGTTTCCTTATTCTCTACCCCTCGTTTGCTTTGTTTCAAGTCCTCACCTTTCAATAACAAGCATCTCCCTCAACGCAAAAAATGTTTGGTTCTCGTGCTGGATTGTGTTTGTCCACAAAAGGTCACGATTTTATTTTAGATCTGGGTTTAACTTAAAAATGTCACGGTCAATTTTGCCATCTTCTCTTCATTCATCTCCAATTTACTACAAAATCGACTCCTAGAATATCAGCGCTACCCTTGCAAAGTTTTTCATCGAATTCTTAGTTGATTTGATGAAAAAATAATTGTGCAACACAAAAACGATACCCACCCAACAATATTTCAAGCCGATCTGAAACGCTATCATTATCAGTTATACCGAGTCTCCCACGCAATCTGACAAAATGAAGATATTAACCAGTCAGTGAGGCGATAAGCATCAGTATTAAAAGTACAATCAAGGTGACACGTACCTGTTCCATGGCTGACGAGAAGCGAAAGAAAATAGCAAACAAAGGAGAACGCATTTACTTTAGATGTTGAAAACATTTCTGTGTTGACACCAGAAAGAAAGGTCTTGACTTTCCAATACAAGTCAATGTCAACGCCAATGGCATTCAGTTTTCCGGATTTTTACGATGTTTTCCGCGGTTTTATAGGTGGTTTTATGTTACTCCCTGAACCGCTTACGATTCAATGTCTGTCGGTGACTCGAAATCGATGTTTGTTATACCAGCTATAAATATATGCGGCAAAAACGTCGACAACCAACTCTTTTCTTCCAACATAAATATTTAATAAATTTAATGCATAAAAATTTGTTAAAAGCCGACTAAACGTTTTCGTCCGTAAAGGAGATTTTATTAGAGATATCCTACGGACAAAAACGTTTATTCAAATTTTAACAAACATTTTAGCCATTGTTAGAAACATATTTACGACGCAAATCTTCTGACAACTATTTTTTTTATCATCTGTTATGTTGTTTTGCCTCTGGCTCGACTTTTAAAAATAAACTGTTAATCGGTTATTTGTCTTGTTACCCGCTTGTTTTTAGCGATCACTACAAGTGAAGTGGGTGAAATACTGAAGTACTGGTGGGTTCAGATACTGATTCTATCTTAAATAACAAGGGTCCTGGTTATCAGACAACCAGCTAATTCAAAATTGCAGTATGACGAGCAAACAGAAAAAAAATTGGTTTATACTTTATTTTCTTGCAAATGTTTTCGCCTTTCAGAATATTCTTAATTTAAGGTATTTAAGGGATGGACTTCCTGTTTTAATGTGGGTGGGTATAAGTTGCTAAAACCTTGAAGGGGAGCTTGTGTCCTTTTGTTTCACGCACCGTGTACTTCGCATAAATAGATTAAAAAACATATATTTTAACCCTTGCGCAAATGGAATAGGCCCGATTGACTCGGCGGGGATCCTTGCGTGTAAACCAATAATAATAATAATAATAATAATAATAATAATAATAATTGACCCTTGTAAAATACTGTTACGAATCATTCCTGACCTACAACTGACTTCAGTTTAACATGTGTCATTTGAAGATACCAACTCTTAATCAGTTAAACCCAATATTTCAGTTTAGTTTTGCGAACTCACAAGCATGTGGGACGTGAATAGTTGCGGTTTTTTCCCCTTAACCTCTCTAACTGAAAAACAACTTAGTCGCTCGCACGTGAAGTTGAGAGCATTCAACTTCGAATTAGTCAAAAACTAGCACTTCTTGTTTTCAAAACTGAACAAGAATATTTGATTTAAAAAAATAATTCTTTCGTACAAAACGTTGTTTTCAATTACAGAGGTTACTACAGAACATCAAGAAAGTTGACGACGTGTCCGGATATTGGGACAAAAGCCATTTATAATTATATAGTCAACGGCTGGTCGGCTTTTACAGGTAATCTGCTTGTTCTGTATTGTTTGTTTGGTTTTTTTTTCACTTTTAATACTAATTTTACTCATTAGAAGGGAGGAGCTCTTAAAGTCTGGTTCTTATAGAATCGTTCGGGTCGTTTCAATCGCCCTTCTTTGTTCATTGGTCTTTTAAATGATAGTCTTGCTTGCCTGACACTGAAAGCGCGCAAGCCTCAGCAAAAAGTTTCTGAGTTCAAAAATGTACAGTGCATTATGGAATAGAGCTGCGTCTTTTCGATCTCTCAATCGTTCCGATTTCTGAGAGTGATTTTCTGATCGTTCCCGATCGACCGACGTCTATCCAAATGATCACAATCGTTTGAATCCTTTGCCGATCTACCGAGTCGCCCGGGCAGTGTCTCGATATAATCGTCCGGATCGCTTAAACTAAACATATTTTGAAACAATTGGGGCGATTCGGACAAACTGGATGATGAAACCAGGATTTTTCTGAAATAAAAAGAAACAAGAAATGATAAAACAGTCGCACTTCCTCAGTTCAAGTTCATAATCAGGTGTAATTCTTGTTCGAATCGGTTAACCAATAGCATAGTAGGAATAATTTTTTCTATTCCTCGATTTCTCACCATCTGCAGTGCGCAAATTTTACTTGCGTTTCAGTAGCCTATGAAGTGGCGAACACGAACTGACAAACAAATGTAAGTAAAAGTTCTTCGTGTAAAACATTATATAAAGTGCAAGTTACACAAACATTTGTAAATATTCAGATCCCGCGAAGACGAAAAAACACCATTGTTTTTTAAAAGTACTTTAAAACCCTCTCTCTGCTTTGTATTTTGTATAACAAAGTAGAAGATAATTTTGATGCAGTGATAATTGGCAAGTTTTGTAATAACTGAACTGCATTTTTTTGTTTCAATTCCATCTTAGTGAAAAGTTATAGACCCAGGAAGGTTCCACGGTTAAAATAGCCTCTCAGCCTAATCCGCTAACTTTGCGGCTTCCCAAATCCTCCCATGTGTCATTTTATTTAGAGTGCATTCCTTTTGTAGAATCCAAATCCGGATTTTGCAGCCAAAATCTGGCTTCTGTGTTCCATTAGAAATTTTCTTCTAAAATCTAATCCAGGATTGTTTACTTTCGATGCAAACAATCGTGAAATCTGGTTTCAGATTAATTTTGTTCCATTGGTTCAGGAAACCCAAACAATCCAGATTGACAATCCGGATTTGGATTTTACAAAAGGAATGCACTCTTAGTGTTATCGATGTTAACTAATTAAAACGAATTAGTTTTTGTGATATGGTTTACCAAATGATCAAATAAATTGATTTCAGTTGCCGAAACCGTTGCTCTATTCGAGCGACTTTCACTTCAACCGCAAACACGATTTTTCTCTGTTTACAAATCAGCAATTTTCTCAAATGCGGCACCTAGTTAGAACAACTAATACTTGTGTCCAAAACAACTAAAGATAGTAGTACAAAGTTATGAAAAAACATTTGTGGTAGCACCGACAAACAGAAATAATCAAGTTGGCAAACTCACCCCAAATTTGCCATTTCGCAATATCTCGCGTCGTCTGTTGCTATTCCCTTTGACAAATGTCGCAACGGGAAAGACTATGATTTCTTCAAAACATCTATTCAGTCGATTCTTATCATTGAGGTCTATAACTTTCCACTAAGACGGAATTGAAACAAAAGAAATGCATTTCCGTTATTACTAAACAATACTTAACTCGTGGACAAAATATTAAAGAATTCCATTTCTGAAGCGAAAATTAGTTGGTCGGTTTTTAGGCGGACAGCCTCTTAAATATTTTCGAGTTAAGAGTTTCCACAGTATTGCCCTATGGCTATGGTTTAATACCATTTCAAAATTTTGGAATGATTCTGTAAGTAACTCATTTACAATCAACCAGCTTTTGCTGTCTTTCGTTTTTAAAATAACTCTAAAAATAAATTTTCATTGCACAAAAGGACTTTTAAAAACTTGTCACGTTCTTATCAATATAATCTCAGTGCACCAGTGATCATATTTGAAATCCCACAAGCACAAACTACTGACGAGTTTTCCCGACAAACAACTATACAAAAAAAACCCGAGTTTTTCGAGCGACCATGAAACATTCTTAACGAGAAAATGGAAAAATCGACAACACGAAATTGAAACTGAAATTACATTTTAAAACGGTAAGTGCAAAGTTTTTGATCTTTTAAAATTATATATGGCCGTTCTTTTATTTTACAAATTATCTGAATAAACTTAAATAATTCTTCTATTCAATAAACTATTGTAGTGGATTATATTTCGCTTTATTAAAATTAAGAGTCATTTAAATATGCGGCAATAAACTGGTACTCAAACGTCGGCGACTAACTGCACTTTATTCATTTCTCATACGTACCTTAGTTTCAGTAAATTGTTAAATTTTGAATCACATAAGCACAACCGAACGCAATTAAAGGCAAGCTTTATTTTAAAAAATATTGAACGAGTATTTAAACGACGTCACAATGCTTTTGTTTACAAGTCTGTTTTTATGTAAATGAACATCTCTCCTTGCACGAGTGATCTGTAACAAAAGACCCCTGACAAGATTTTGACATAATTCAAGTTTTTCTTGGGGGTTGGAATAATTTACAAAAGCTAAAAAAGCTTTGGCTGTTATTTTGAATAAACGCAAATTTGCATGGACGCGGACGCAACTGTGATTCAAAACACCGCCACCACCAGCATGTGAAACGCATGAAAGATCAGTCCTGATGGGGCTGTACTTCCACGAAAGGTCGCCTTGAATTTAAACTATGGCTTTTCATATTTTTCTCTTGGCTGGAAGCTTTTTCTCGCTCAACATCATTGAAATAACGAGTCCCAGGTGCAATAATGAGTTAGATTGCCCGAACAACGAACTTAGAAGTTGCTGTGAGGGAATCTGCAGTGCTTGGAAATACTGCAACGGAACATGTGTCACACACACAGACTGCGATCTTCACGAACTATGCGTCGACAAGATATGTTTGGCAAAACCCGCAAAAAACTCGGCGAAGAAATCCAGCCATATAAGTCTGAAGGACTACCTCATCTGTATTGGCTTCGTGGTAGGTTTGTTTCTATTCCAGCTCGGTTTGCCTCTGCTGTACATTTACAAGGACAAGATTGCGGTTTGTTTGAAGTGTAAATGGCTGTGGAATAAGGAGAGTATTGGAGAGGACGAAGAAAGATCGGCTTCGCCTCAGCAAGTGAGCAGACGGTGGCCTCTATTTGGATGGAGTCTTGCATATCCAACGGCTGTGCATTACTCGCGTCTCTCACAGCTCGATGACTCTTGTAGTTTTGAGTCGGAAATTTATACGGAGTCGAGAAACCACGAACAGAATCTGGAGAATGTTCAAAGGGAGGTTGAAAATGTATTTGGAGTTCCCCCGCCAATTTACACAAACCAGACTGCCGCGGGAGAAGTGACATCCGAAACCTCCGAAAACACTTGCACATCTGATTCACAGCAAGCAGAGAGAAGCGGCGATCAAACTGATGAACCACGTCCAACAAACCCCGAAACCGAGGAAATGGTTCATTCAGAAAACAATGTTAATGATTCGGACAGAAACCAGGAAACACCGAACTTGGAGGAAGTAAACCTCACACGGGCTGAACAACATTTCAACTTGGCGCTGTCAATACCTCCGCCATATGAACGTGCGTGTTTCACACATCCAGATGACGACCAAACAGATGAGACAGGATTTTATTCTCCCGCCAACCAGCTTCCAGATGATCTCAGCGTGGAATCTTCTTTGAAAAAACTGTATAAACTTCCTTCCTACAATTCTATCAACAAAATATCTGAAGAGGTCGAGCGTTTACCTCCGTCATATACTGATGCTTTGGAAGATTGATTCAATAGTTTAAACCTCGCAGGTTTATATTTTTCTACTCTTTTTATAACCTTCTGAAAAGACACGATATTATAAAATTTAAAATTCTAATGGTTACGCATAATGAACACTTTTTAAAAGCGAACAATGAACACTTTTCTAAGTCAACAATAAACACCATTTTAAGCGAACAACGATGACTTATTATAGCGAACAACAAACAAAAAACACCTCCTGAGTCAGCTAATAACTAATTTCCACTATAAAAACAGTTTTCTTGAAATTACAATCTATTCAAGGTCACCGGTGAAACTTCAGGTAAATTAAAAGTACAAGCGACATGTAATTTATCTATTCATTTCTGGAGTTGTTTGCTACTTTTCATGAAACGTTCTTTTGAAAAAAAGAAAAAAGGAAAAAAAAAGCCAGTCACTCGAAATAATAACAAAAACTAATCAGTATTATAAAACAACATTCTCCTTGTCCAACACATACACGAGGTTAACAGATACACAAATCTTTGGCATTGAAAGAAATCGCACCACCTTATTCAGGACCAAGGATACAATTTCTTTAATGTGCTTAAAATTGTCAAGGATTATTTTAACTTTGCAAAAATACAGCATTGTAAAAGTCCTCAAATTTGAAATGCATGAAAAAAATATATAGATAATCGTCACTTTTATTGGAGCGAATGAAGAAATACATCTTAGTTATTTCAATTCAAATAGCAAATTATTTTTGACACGGAAAGTAAGAGGTACATAATCAAACACGAAACGAGATAGAAATGATCGAACAATTCATGGTGGCAGTACAACGCGAACCGATTAGAAGAATCTCAAGTACGTGGTGTTAACTACTGCATATTCTGTTATATAGGTAATCATAATGGTCAAAGAAACTTCACGGATAATCCAATGAATAAAACTGTTATATAAATAATTTGTCTCTGTCCGTTGTTTCCTCAACTTTCAGATGTCGTTAATGTGCAAATACAAAGCCTTTGTCTTTTCTATTTAATAGAACAAACTTCATAAAGGCCTCAGATTATCATATTGCAAGAAAATAAAATAAAAACAATGTCAGGTTCAAAGCCCTGTTGCAGATCCATAAATAAAACTTAATTAGAACAATTATTTTATGTGTGTAAATATTCAAGAACAATTATTTAAGAACAAAATGGTACTCAACTTGTCAAAAAATTAAAATCACCGAACCTCGACTGAAGTTGTTTGGTTTTTTAAAAAGGGTGTTTAACCATAACAACTACCGGTAACTGGCTGTGTATGGCGTTTGAAAAACTACAACTTGATGCAAAACTCACGCATGATACAATAGCAGTTGACTCCCGTAAACTCGAACCTCACACTAACTCGAAGTAACTTTGTTTTCCCTTCGGGCCATTTTCTTTATAATTTTACCCTCGATAATCCGAACATTTTTCCATTTCCCTTGAAGGTTTGAGTTATCGAGAGTCAACTGTAAATACACTTTAAAACCTTCCAAATAAAAACCTAGTCTTGTTTGTTGTACATAACATCAAATATTTTTTTGTGTGTTTTCAACTGTTGCATTTCAAGCCTCGGCCAAAAAATACCAAACACTGACCGGAAGCACTTGGAGTCTCTTGCAGATTTATAAATGTATAAATGGTATCATACATGCTTGCTCGTGCCTCTTTTGGTTGAGAGAGAACACCCTCTGGCACTCAGAACCTGTTTTGAAATCCTGTTTTGTTGGCTTTATTGGAACATCAAACAAGAACAACTTATAACAATACAAATACACCACAACAGAATACACAACACCCGAAAAGGAGGAAAAACAAAGTAAGAGGTTTAAAGGGAAGAGGCACAAAGGGGACTCGTGGTCCCATGTGAGGTACCCACCCTGAGAATTAAAAAAATAAAAGTAAAAATAAAATAAAAAATCCCAGGGTATCATAAAAGAGTGACAAATGTGTCTGTGATACATTTTGAAATCATACTTGTAGCTGACTTTCTATCCTGCATCAATAAATAGTGGGAATCAAGTCTGTCTTAGTTCAGAAATGATGCAAAATGAATAACTAAATTCTAAGTTATGACTTTACATCAAACTGTTTCTAAGCATTTTTAAAACTAAAATAGTTTTTAAACTGTTCTAAACAAGAAATTTGTGAAATTGAAAAGAGTATACTGTTAATAACTATTTAATCCACTTTCAATAAGTGTTTTTAAGGAATCACCCTACTGAACAACCCCTACCCCCATCACACCCCCTCCCTACCTCCCCATCTTGTTACCCTTCTCCAAGCTCTCGGTAATTGAAAATTGTGTTCCAAGCAGTATCTACTACTCTGCTGAAATAGTCAATAATCATGTTACAATACAGTACATACCTAAAAAACTACATCCTTTCTCAAGTTCATGAGGCTGGCACATCCCCAGCTTTATTAATTACATTGCAGTGCTGAGTAGATGAGAGTACATGACAACCTTGCATCAGGGCACACTCAAACCCATAGCAAGCTTGCCCACAGCAGAAACTTGCACTCTTTAAGACAGTTTAGTCAACTTGAACAAGTTGAACAAATGAGACAATAGAGTGGTAAGGTTTCAAACTCACAACATTAATCAGACCACTGTGCTGCAAACGAAACCAAGCCACTTTTTATCAAGATTTTTATCAACCAGATCACAACAGAATAATTCTATATTGTTTTTAATGTTACTAGCCTTACAGTGTAACTGTAAATTACACTTTAAGTTTCAAGGAAGTAAACCAATCCATTTTCTCAAGCTTCACCTGTCCTAACCTTGCTTCTGCTTTAACAATCCGTGGCTGGGTGTCTCCATCTGCAACAACCTTAGCCGTCAGTCTGCTGGTGTACTGACCTCTGTCAGACACATGTTTGTCCTTGTAGCATTCATCCTTTAATCCCACAGATGGATCGACATTGATGTCCTTTGCATCTATTATCAGCTCAGATGATATGGAATTCCCCATTTTAACTGTGATGTCTCCTATTTGAAACAATTCATTTGACTGTTAACTACCATAAATGCTCTAATAAGCCCCCAGGGGTCTTACTGAACTTATGGCCTTCTAGACAGGGCGCTTATTAGAGAGCAGGGAGGGGGGCTTATTGGAGTGTTTACAGTAATTGCTATATATGAAATTACCAGAGTGCAATAAGAAATGAACAGAGAAGGGAACAAGTGATCTAAGAGACAAACAAGTTCTGAAAGGACAGGGGATACAAGAATATGATGTGATTTTGTTATATATAAAATGAAATACACATGCATTTAAGTTACAAATAGTTTATGTTTGTGATTGAGAAGGACATGTATATAGGGGTACTAAACGTTCTTCATTCATTACAATACAACAAAATATTTACACCTCTTTCAAAAAAAGGCTGACTGAAACAACACAAATCACAAAAGGTTCTGGCGGAACTCTGGGTAATAGCTTATTAGTATTCAAACTGTGTGCAAGTGCGAGCTGATATCACTACAGTTATTAAAACAACTGAAGGTGCTGTTAATGTTACCTTAAAATTGCTCACCTTGGCAAATAGAAACCAGTGATCAGGAGTCTGGGTTCATGTCTTTCATGTTTTACATTTTTTTCAGTCTACCTTTCTTGAAATAGGTGTGTGCACAAACTATATTAAAATACTATTTTAAAATTATATTTGTACATGTAGAGTCTGAGGATACAATACAGTATCTAATACAAAACAATATATTAAACAGTATGTAACAGGCACCGCAGAGTAGGGGGGGAGGGCTATAACCCTCCAATATTTTCAAAGTTTTAAATAGTGAGAGAAAGTGTGTTCGGGGGGGGGGGGGGGGGGGGGGGGGGGGGGGGGGGGGGGGGGGGGGGGGGGGGGGGGGGGGGGGGGG
>JANSTQ010145684.1:0-12337 GCA_026167885.1 Bergia puertoricense
GAACTTGTCTGTTTAATAGTTCATTTTACAGAATTCGTTTCTTTAGCAAAACAAGAAAACAACGGCGATCGTTACTATAATCTCGCAGTACGTTCTGGGATGGTGCCTTTTGGGCAGACCTGAAAGCGCGCGCTGATTAGCTTACTCCAAGCACGTGATGAATGTCCGATCACCTGGAGAGAACCTATAACATGACTTTTTCTTTTGCACTGTCTTACTTAATATAACAAATAATAATAATAACAACAAATAATAATGATAATACTAATACTAATAATAAAAAATAGTAATAGTAATAGTAACAATAATAAAAAGAAAAATATAATAACAAAAATACTATTTCAAATGTTAAATAAAAATTAATAACAACAATGAGTAAATAAATAAATAGATAAATAGTTAAATAAATGAATAATAACAGTAAATATCATTATTTTTATTATACTTCTATGAGCATAATTTATAGTCCACGTTCCAGTCTCTCATCGATGTTGGGAGAAAACTATTCGTATAAATATCTCCTTTTGTGCTAAGACTTATGAAGCAGGCTCTTGTACAGTATTTGTACTTTAAATAGTACATGCAGTGCCAGGATTTACGCAGTAGGTTTGAGATCATTTACTGTACTGTTATAAAACCAGTTAACAAAAACTGACAAAAAGGAGAGAGCCATTCGTAAAGTTCAATGACAGAGACAAATGGCAAACAGATGGTAGCCACCTTAACATAAGTTATCTGCTACAAACCTCCTCTCCTCTTTCGTTAGGCCGGAAGAGGAAAGGCTCCTGGAGACGATATAGCTCTGCATTAATAAAATTGTTCTTATAAAAAATCTAAAAAAGCCTGTACATTAACAAAACACCGTAAGATAAGGGAAAAAAACAGTTTAAGTTTATTTACCGGTGACCTGTTCATCGAGAAGTTCTTCAACCTAAACAGAAAGAAGAGAAAATGTCTATAAATATTATCATTACTGTTTTGCACTAATTTGGATGGAGCATGATGCTGTTGGCTTTTACCGGGGGGGTGGGGGGACCGAAGGGGCGTCTTTAGACAAAACATCACTGAGGGCATGGCAACATTTAAAGCATATAAAATTATATAGGGTCCAGTTTCAGCGCTCAACCTCAAATGTTCTTAAAAAGTGTTCTTTAAGACTTGTTTTTTTTTTTTTAAATTTCGGGATTGTTTAAACCATGTGTCTGAGCACGATGATAAGGCAGTTCCCATAGTTACTCAAATAAGTTACTGTGTAATTTGCGAGTCAAATGGTCAAACGCGAACACTTGTTCCCCTGGACAATCCCCGGGTTTGATCCAAGTTGAGCTCCAGATGGCCGGGGACTTTGATATCTAAAGGCTCTATCCAATATTTACTCAAACACATTGCTCTAAATCGTGCGAATCAAATGGCCGAACGCGAATACCCCCTCCCCCGGGCAAACCCCGGCATCCAAACTGAACGCCAGACGGCCGGAGTTTTGATGTCTATAAATTGAATCCCCAACAACACGGTGCGTATGTACTTCATGGGTATTCACGACGGCGCCAAAGAGATCCGCTTTCAATACTTTTTTTCAGCTCGGCAAAGTGAAGTAGCTTTCCTTTCAAAAATAATAGAAAGCGAAGATATAAATATCAACTTCCCAGCGTTGATTTAATTTGTATATTATTAAATATAGACAAGCTGAAAATTTCAATCATAGCTCGGAACTGTGTGAGTTACTTGATCAGCGCGTATCTAGCCTTCACGTCGGCTTGATCAAACAACAATAGAGAGGGCCGGGCATTTGACTATCAAAGTAGTCTGCGACGGTGAGGTATTTAACCAAGATAGATGCTTTCTCAGCCGCGAATTTGACAATATTTTGTTGCGATAAATGTCAAATACCTGGAAGTTTGCCCGGGGAGTATGTCCGGCCGCTTTTTATTTGACTCATACAGTAATAAAAAGTAATTAGATTATCGCACGTTCGAACCATTGCGGTACAAAATGGATTTCTGTAAACAGACTTTTTTCCTTATAAGAGCAAACTTCATAATAATACTGATGCTCAGATATGCCTAAGTTTAAAAAACAGGTTAAGAAAAAAATGAGAGCACAGCGTGCCCTTGCCAAAACATAACGTGTAGTTATTTGGCAATCAGGGAACCGATGATATTTGTTAAACTCTTATAGCTATTTATTTTTTTCAGGATTTCTGTCTCAGTTAATCTTAACAAAAGTTCTCGCTCTTATTTTTCATTTTGGGGGTTGTTGTAGCTATGTGTCCGTGTGCGTTCAAAGGCTGTTCAAACAACTGACTCAACTCCATTGCTCTACAAGTCCAGGCTGTATGAGCCTGAATGCATGTTGTTTACCAGAATCAATTTTTTTGGTATAGCGGTTCACAGTTATACTCAATTCAAAATTCATAGAAATACACGTCCCTTTTCTGTTCAGGCTGCCAAACGGAGTTATACACGTTTGGGCATGTTCTTTAAACTATTTTGGCCGTTTTTCTGCCTCATGGTTCTTTGATAAAAAGGAAGAAAGAGTGTATCGATACCTTATCACTGATTGATCCTCAATTATTACAGCAAAAATAATTTTAACTTTAGAAGAATACTTTAAACACCTGCCTCAAACAATTTCTTTTATCCAAAATAATGCACATTCAGAAATATCTCCGTTATTAGACATCGATTATTTTCATTTCTATTCCATGCAAAAACAAACCTATACCGGGACACTGTCATTGCCTTATAGTCAGTCGTGCAGTTATAACGCAAACCATCGAGGGTTGTTTGACAACCTTTCAAAAACAAACACTTTCAAACTGCAGCAAAGGTTTAAAAGACCACTACAACATTTACGTTTACAGCCTTAAAGCTATACATAACTTTCAAGATAGATCTTACCATCTTTTCTTTAAGTTACAGACACAGTTGATCCGGCGAAGATCCGAATAGAAACCACTGAAATTTGCAGGTCAAAGGGTGCTGTCTTCCCAAGACCCAGTTGAAATTAAAACAAATCAGTGTTCAAAACTTATCGAGTCTATGCTTGTGTCATTTATAGATTTCGTTATATTTTTCCAACGAAGCGGTTGGCGATTGGTGAAAAATGACAAACAACATATTTAACAGCACAAACTCTTTTAAGTTTGGTTTTGTTGTTTGCAAAGTTCTTCGCTCATTTTCATATTCTGACTGTATCATGCACTTGCAGGAAAATAATCGATTTTCAATATTGAGTTTTGGCTTTGTTTAGAGTACATAAATGTAGACTCCATCCCGAAGGAACTCGTGGCTGACGATTGAATCGCTACGCTATAATGCATCCGTTTATTTGAGACAACAACCCAAGCAACTGAAAGTTGACGTAGTGCAGCAGATTAATTATTTATCATTACAGTTTCCTTTTCCAAGCAGGGGATCGATAGACTCCAAGTACCCAACTGTTAGGTTTAATTTTCCTCGGGTGAAACCCAGCAAGAATGTAAAATTGTATCGGATGTAGCTTGCAATCAAAGAACATTCCCCCGTTCACCCCCCTCCATCCCTCCTTAAGTATTCTTCCAACTGAACTCGTGTTTGTTTTTAAAATTGTTAGTGAAATTCTTGGCCTCGAAAGGGTTCTGCAGTTTCGAAATGGAGAACAAACAATATACTATCACTGGATTTTTGGTACGGCACGGATAAAAGTGGCACCCGTACGGTTTTTATCCGTGCTCGGACTACCTGTTTAGGTAGCACGGATAAAATTGGCATGGGGGGCATTTTTATCCGTGCCATACCAAAAATCCAGTGTGGAGTAAATGGGGCTTTAATTATGTGCATGGATACTGGGTGCTATAATTATATAGCTAGGGGAACCGGGGGAAGATTACCATTGAAAAGCGGCAAGCTACCTTTCTCAGTTAACTGAACGACAGTCATCGTTGAACGCATTTTTGGAAATGAAAATATTTTCATGTCAGAGAAGGGGGCGCGAGGCTTCAGTGATTGCCCAACACGTGTTGAAACCATTTAACGCAAAAAAGGGAAATTTTGAAAGAGACTTTGGTAAACTGAGTCAAAATCAAAGTAAGTGATCAGAAACAACTTTAAGGTCATCCCGGCCGAAAAAGAAATCAATGAAACGATTCTTTTGAAACTTTATCCACTTATTAATGATAATAATGGAATTCCAAAATTGAAATTAAAAAGGCGGCCACCATACTTGTTGTTATTGAGAAACATATAGTTCAAAAAATGGTATTTTTACGTATTATAACGAAAACAACTGCCATGATCGCATAATCAATGGCAAAAATCGCAATTAATTTCTACAATTGGTAGTTAACAGCAAGAACCTTTACTTAACCATAGTCAACAAAATAATTTATTTAGAACTTGTGGTAAACATATTGTATTATTGACAGAGAAATGCGTCAAAATTGTCTAATTTACTGCACACTTTTTTTTAATGAGCATCAGCAAATTTTTGGCAAGCCTCGTTGATGCTATGGTGCTTTAATAGGTGGGTCAAAGGCTAAACAGAATAATAACTTATTCGCCAACTTAAAAAAGTAACGTATCACGTGTTAACACGCTCCCTCCCCCTCCCCCCTGGGTATTTTCTATATTTACACATGACGGCCTGGCGCATACTCCTTCTCCACTTGGAAATCTTTCACTCTTGTATGGTTAGAGAATAAGAAGGAAAACTCCACCGATCACAAGGTTGGGGGTGGTGCTCATTTTTTCGGCAAATTTGAGGCTGCGGTGCTTAAAAAAGGAAAAGCGCACGTGTACTCCTCGAGCAATTAAAAACGAGGTATCAGCTCGCCGGTTCAAATAGCAAAATCTAATACTTCCAGCGAAACATATTTTTCTTAAAATTTTCACTGGTTGCCACTGGAATTCTTGCTAAGAAATTGAAGAGAAACAGGGGTTCACCCGCGAGAGGACTGGGGCGAGTTTCATCAGATTTGACCGAATTAGATAAAGTTCAATATTTAGCAATTATCCCGAGATTTTTGAGAAAAACTCAGAAATTGTCAATATGAAAAACTGAGCTGCGCACAGCAAAACATGTCAGATTTAAACCTCCAACTCCGAAGGTGTTACCAAAAAATTTTTGGACGATTTGATCAAACAAAAAAAAATTCAAATACCATTTCATCTGAAGAGCTCCGTGCAAATACGGCCTAGGCAACTTGCCAAAAATACTGCAAAAATTCTGGTTTTTTACAGCTATATTGCTTCCTGGACTACACTTAGATTATATTTAAGTCCAAGAACTGAAGAGGAAGCACTTCAACCTCAACAGAGATTATAGGCTTTACTTGCCATCTTTGAACTTATTTTGGTGCAAATAAGATATTTAGTGTTTGGAAGGATAGTGTGTTGCTTAAATTATACAAGACCTATATCAACTGTTCCATTGCAAAAAAGTGGAAAATTGCAAGGTTTTGTGAAGGATGATTTAACCCAATTCATCCTTGGAATTTGATGGTGCTTCGTCATTTGGGTGAGCAGGGCAATACCCTGGGGCATTTATTATTGGGAGGGGGTGTGTTTCAGATAAGAGGTCAATTAGAGATTATTCTGTGAAAAAAGAACTCAAAATCTCATAAACATTGCTTCATCACCAAAAAAGAAATTCTTCAGTCATTTCTGCATCTTATAAAGAAGTGATATCCCCATTTTGTCTTTGATCAACAACAGGATAGAGTCCAAATCTATCTTTGTTAAGAAAGCACATCAACAGTCTGTTTGTGTTGGCATTTGATGCATTTTGGCATTTATTGGATATGGCATGTTTATCACAAATCCAAGCATTGACCAGGGCATTTATCAGATACAAGGTGTTTATTAGACTGGATCACTGGATCATTTGCAGTATGATTAGATGAAAACCAATTTTATAAACAATGACAGGCCTACCAAAAATATTCCTTAACATTTATTTACAAAACACAAACTGTTCTCAAATCAAAGAGCATCCTTCTCTTTATTAAAACAAGAACAATTTTGTTACAACTTACATATAACATGTACTGTAATCTTAAATAGATGCATAACAATGAGTATTAATTAGGAACAGCTGATCGACTGCTGATGCATTTAGTTGATAAGTACAACTGTGAACACAATCCTAACTAAAATGTGACAGAGGGCTAAACAGATCAAACGATCCAATGATGACATTAAATAAACTAAGGTAAGAAGAAATGAAAGAAAGCTACTGGTGCTGTACAGTACACCAGCTGCAAGCGAAGCCTCTTCTACTTTGCACAATCATCCCAAATTCAGCTCTAATACTATCACTACAAGATAAAGATCATTGTGCTAGCAGAAGGAGTTAAACAAATGTTTTTACTCATAACTTATTGGCTGGCTTTCTGTTTGCATGGAAAATTGTTTACTTGGAGGTCATCATTTTCACAAATTCTGAAAAGAAAACAAATAAAAAAGTTAATATACCTGTATATGAACAAAACATCACACTGCCAAGTCGTAATCATTTACTGTCAATATTATCATCTGAAAACATGATGAAAATTTCCTGCTAACCTGATAATAACATTTTCTGTCACTCATTCCCTTGTGATAAAAGACTGAAGAAATTGTGTTGTCACAAGCATAAACAAAGTGGAGGTGAAAGGATTAAATTGTATTATAATAAGTTATAATAGCATTGCAATGATTATTCAATAAACTACTGGCTTTACATTCTTTGATCATTATTTTGCACTACAACACACACTGGGTTGCAATCACCTGACTTTTTGATTCACAGACTCACTTCGGTTTTGAGATGGAGGACGAACATTTCAACACTAGCAAACATGTATACTCCAGAACAACACAATTCAACAGTTTAACTCTCACTTCTCTTTGCTCTGGCTGTATGGCATGTTGTTTGTCTTCCTGTGCATGACTCTGTGAGAGCCAAGCAGACATCACAGTCACATGCAACCCAAGAATTGCTACCCATCAAACTCACCTTCATAGTTAACTTGACCATCACCATCAATGTCAGCCTCCCTGATCATCTCATCAACCTCCTCGTCTGTCAGTTTCTCTCCCAGGTTTGTCATGACATGTCTCAACTCAGCAGCGCTGATGAAACCATTTCCATCTTTGTCAAATACTCGGAAAGCCTCACGGATTTCTTCTTCGCTATCTGTATCTTTCATTTTCCTGGCCATCATAGTCAAGAATTCTGGAAAGTCAATTGTGCCATTTCCTGAAAGTAGAAAACTCTATGAGAATGGCTTGAAAATATCAACTAAGTAAAGTTTACTGACCAGGAAGGGGCCCCTTAAATTACAGGTTGTTACAATTTGAAAAACTTACCATCAGCATCAACCTCATTGATCATGTCCTGAAGTTCTGCCTCAGTTGGGTTTTGCCCCAGAGAGCGCATGACAGTTCCCAGCTCCTTTGTGGTGATTGTGCCATCTCCATCCTTGTCAAAGAGTGAGAATGCTTCCTTGAATTCTAAAATTAAAAAACAGAAGCATCAGCAATGATCAAGTAAATCCAAGTGCAAAATTTTTGAAGGTAAAAGAAAGAGATTCACAAATGTGGTGATTGTTATCTCCAGGGGATAGATTATTTCTACTTTCTTATGGTTTATCATTGAACATGGAGTTCTGTTGTTAGACATCGTTGTTTTGTCTTGTGAAAAACACAGGTTGCTACAGAAATACAGCTTTAAACACATTTGTTTTTATTCATTTGTCACACTAATGGATATGTTATCACTGCAAATAATCCAGTTCAGATTTGAAAAAAAATTCACATTGTTTAAACATGGGAAACATTTTACACTACAAGTTATTTGTACAAGAGCTCGGACATCACCATGTCTTGACCAAAAAGGTGCAACTCAGAAAGAAAGCCTCACTTAAATCTGCTTTTGCAACTTTTTCAACCAGCAATTAAGGTAGAGCATTGAAGTAATCAGATTTGCTTGTTTCCTGCTTATCTCAACATCCCTAAAGAGTTCTTCAAACTGACTACATACACTAAAACTCTACATTAATTTGATGTCAGGTGTTACATAATTTAGCAATCAACACCTTACTCACCAGCAATTTGTTCTTCTGTCAGTTGATCAGCCTAATGAGAGACAAAATTTCAATTTGTTATTAAAACAATTTCACTATTTTGCAGAAGACATGCAGACTAGCTGGTTAGCTAAGCATGCTTTCAGGTTAAATTAAAATTTAGATATTTATTTATTGATGAATAAGAGTGTATAAACATTCCAAAACTAAGAGCCAGGGATTTGAAAATAATTCTCCTGAAAAAGTTCTAGACTAATTTACTCATCTATATTACAAGAAAGTATTTTGCTACCTAAAGTTTGTGTCATGTTAATTCAACAACACACATGTAAAAAAGATAGGTAAGTGTTTCTAAAGCCTTTATTTTGGCAAACCAAATATTATAAATAAACCAACACATGTAAAAAAATCAGCTGTTTTAAAATACCAGGAGGCAAAGATGAAAACTGCAGTGTGAAACTATGGAAAAATCATGGCAAGGACAGTTTTAAAACAACTTTTGTAAGCAATCTGCAGCATTATTATTGTAACATGAAATCTAAATGAAACATCCGATTAAAAAGAAAAATACTGAAAAACAGACAAAAAATTATTATTTTTTGGTTCAGTGTGTAGTTGTTACAGCTGTCTTGCTCCAAATTTTCATCCTTGAGAACTCTACAAAAGTCGTAACTGTGTCTGCAGCAAAAAACTATGTATTGAAAAAGACCCACATATATAACATTGGGGCCAGTATTCAATGACTGGTTAATTGTACATTTAAGATCTATCAAGATGATACAAACAGATTGTTCTAATCTATGTCGTTCTGAATATATCACGGTTCATACTGATTGGTAATCATAAAATTCCAGGAGTTTTCCAGGGTAGTTGGATCATTTTTCCAGGACCTAGCCTCTAATTTATTTCACAGTGAAAACATTAAAAATCAAGTAAACTAAATCATATTTGCAATAAACAGTTTATTCATACATTGTTGGTCAAAAAATCAACAGGTTTCTGAACCTTTTCTACAGAAATGGAACAAAAATCCCACAAAAATCCTCACAAAAACTTCTCGTAATCGAGCCTAAATTAAAAACAAATGCAAATCAGAACGTTTGGCAATCTGTAGGTTGTTTTTTATAGCAGACACATTCTCCACAAAAATTCAGGAGAATTCCAGGAGAAAATAAAATTTCCAGGGCCCCGGAAGAAAATTACGAAATTCCAGGAGTAGTGCAAACCATGATATATATATCGACCAAAGCACTTTATAATATTTTGGGAATAAGGAAAACAAAGAGTACTGGCAATAAGCCTGAGATTTGACCAAAAATTTAAGAAAATGTATGGACTGAATAAAGATTATTTCAGACTCAGCTAACTTTGACATGTTCTTACAAAAAAGAGTTTTTAAGGTATTCACAACCAGTTATAAGGGATACATTAGTGATGTTTTTTAAATTCTGTAATTTACCCATTCCAAACAGATTTTTCTTAAAAAAAGTGTTTCTCATGATAGCTCGAGGGGCAAAAGTTTTAGAAACTTGAAGGGGGATGTAGTTCTTGGAATTTTAGTTGTAATAAAGAATATATAATACATCCCATATAAAATCTTCATTCTACTGACAACCAATCACAACTAACAATAATAAAAACAATCTATTTTCTATTTCAGAGTTGTTTTCGCGACTTAATGCATAATTTACATAAACAGCACCACTGCATTGCTCTGGGCAAAGACAGTTCTGAAAGTATGCTTTTACATGCAGATGTCAGAAACTACGCCTACAATACGAAGTTAAGCAATATTCGGTTTATCAATCACTTCAACTAGCAGTTTGTGTCACACGATGATTGATTCAAACTGGCTACAAAAATATTACACTGACAGCTCAAGTCGGTTTTCTCAATTCAAAACTCTTTAGTTTCATGAAAATTTTATCACTATCAAAACTAAATTCATTTGGAAACTGTCCAGAAGTTCTTCCCAATAGTTTTACGATAGACAAAAAAAATGGTTAGACAAGAAACATCACACTAAAAAGAACCGTTAATATTTATTAATATGATGACGAGTTCCCTTGGGCAGAGACAACAAACTTTTTCAGTGCCAAAACTTTAAAGCGCGACATTAAAGTAAACCACAGCTGGTTTTATCATAAACGTGAACGTATTTCCATACACATGGGCTAACGAATTATTTAACACCGATGACACACCACCTTGCAACAGACAAAACTGAAAAAACAAATCCGTTGTAGCTTTCCCCGACAATGGGAAGGGCTGAAGTAGAGAGAGAGTTTGCAATTATTTTCTTCCGTGTCAAAATTTTCGAAGTAAACGACATTAATTCAAAACGAATTCTACATATGAAATAATCTACAAACTAAAAGATACAACGCACGCAAACGTTATAGCAGCATTCTCTCAAGCACAAAACGACAGAAGTCAGGTTTGACGATCTCGTCACACGCAGTGCAACCACCGTAAAAATACAGAAATAAGCATCATTTTGCACTTCAGTTGCTTGAAGTCGTTACAACTCGATCCAAACTTAAAAAGGCATCGTCAAAATGATCGAGCGTTATCAAAAATGTTATCTTGTACTACGAAAAACCTTTCCACATAAATCAGTTTTCGCAATCCAATCCGCATTGCTGCTCATGTTACAGATACTGGGCAGAGAGAATAAGGTTTACAAACATGATGCCAGTAGCCTTCGAATCTAAAAAATCTTTTTTAAAATATAAATAACTAATTCGAAGAGGAAAATTTGTGATCTTACCATTTTTTTTGCTCCTTGGATAATAACAAAGATCCCCAAAGTTCCACACAAACCAACCTTCTTCGAATGGAAGATTCGAAACTGCAACGCTCCTGGGCGCTCCCGGATGCTTTATAGTGATTGGTCGAGAGGTGACAAATAATATTAGCATATGTAAATTACGTCATTTGTGGGATAAGCTCTATTCACTTACCCACAAATATTTTTAATTCAAATTTCAATTTCTTGATTGCAAGGAGAAGGTTGTTATGAATTATTTATTCTCTCTAGCCTCGCATGCAACCATGGCATGGGATATATGACAGACTTAATATTTTTTTCTTTCGTCCCTTAATCGATAAAACTGACTTCAGCTCAAAGTTTTGGCCCCCTGCATAAAATGACTGATTTTAAAGAAGTCAGTTTAAAAATATGTTAATGGTTTATTTTGTCGATGTGTTATTTTCAGTTTTCTATCGTTTCTGGGGCAACACAGGACGCTTCTAGTTTGCGTGCCGCAAGTACGCCTCGCCTCTTACTTTGATTGGAGTTCGCTCAGATGGAAAATTATACACAAATTTTGCGCCAATCAGTAATTATGCGGCGTTTGCTACGCAACAACATCTTTTGTCCAATCAAATGCCTCAAAATTGACGCAGTGCGGCAAATTATAGATTCACTCGATTTTGGATGCCGCATTGCGCACGCGCAGCTTTAGAAAACTTGTACCCAGTCTACTTGTTTCAATGCCGCAAAACATTTTGCCGCAGTCGCCGGCTGCTACCTGAGATGTGTATAGGACGGGACGGCGTACAAGATTTTGGGTTAAAGAAGTGGTGTCAATGTTCGTGTATCCGAAGGAGTTTCGAGAAAACTTGGTACCTATAAAAGTGATTAGTTCAACATATCTTTGTTGAGATTGCAGAACAACTAAACGATTCTGAATTATCTTTTTACGCCGCTATTTTCAATGTTGTTCGTAAAAGACGAGTGCGTGGTGCAGCGATAACTATGCGGAAATGGACTGGAACGATCGAGGTTTCTCATTTTCTAAAAATGGATTTTGTTTTCGGTAAATATAGAAAGGTCGTAGGCTTGGGAAAAACGACGGATAGGTTTCACATGTTCACGTGCTTTCAAGAATTTTGAAAATGTGAAGCTTTTAAAAGCAGTTAACCCAACGTAGTAACGATGCGTCTCGATCGATCGTATTTCGGAATAAATAAAATAACAACAACAACAGATGTAGTAAAAACTAATCGGGTCTGGACTCCCATTTACAATACTTTGGAAATGATTTTACGGTCGAAAGAAAGGTCATTACAGATCTACACTCACACACACACAAAACACACACATATATTGTATATTATGGAATAAGCCAGCGTGATGCAAAGACGAGAGATTGAAAACGTCTCATTAGAGTTTTGGGAGAAGCAAATTTCAAATGTAAGTTTTAAAAAACTATGCCTTGATCTTCTGTTTAAAAATTTTGCGTTGATTAGTTTCTTTAGTATTATCATCAATGGAATTCCACGTAAGTG
>JANSTQ010145695.1:0-12334 GCA_026167885.1 Bergia puertoricense
CGATCTCCCCCCGCCCCCGCTCCGCGGTTCCTGATACATCAAATACACTGAGCTCTAACACAGCTTGGAGCATATCGCAAGCCTCGCTATTACAGTTACAATTACAAGAATAGTAGCAAAAGGTATTGATCATTTCCGATAAAGTTATATAAAAACGTAATAAGAAATTACCTAAGTAACCGAAAATTAATTTGAAAATTGAACAGTAACATGGTAACTTCAGTTCGAGGTTATAAGTGTAATCAGGAGTATATTAGTAGGAGTGTAGATCTCTCAGCAGCGCCAGTACTACAAAGGTGAATGAACCTGTTTGCGTGTGAAGCTATTTATAGATACTTGTCCCGCAGACCAGTCTGCGCGCGTTCGAAAATAGCCACGCACGATTGGACAGTTTCGTCTGATCGTGCCGTTGTGTGATAACGATGCACTAACGTCAAGATGACCTGCACAGATTCGCACGCCACGTTAGTTCCTGCGCGCGGGATTTATTTCAAAAAATAACTTCACACGCAAACAGGTTCATTCACGCGTATGATGCAGTTGGTCACAGTTATACACTCCTACTATTATACTCCTTACTTACAAAAGACCGGGACGGGATCCAGATTACTCCTAAAATATCAAACCCTTCAGTTCATTCTGACCTAAGCCAGCCCCTAAAATACTGTGTGGCCAATTTCAACCCCCTCCCAAATTAATTGCTGCGACTGCAACTTTACCTACAATGGCCAGACTACTAGATCTCTAGGCACTAGACGAGCTGAACACCAAACGGCTGTGAAAACCAACGACAAAATGTCCAAAATTGCACAGCATACTACACTCACACAGCACACTATGGACTTCCAAAACATTACCATTGTTGCACACGAACCCAACTTACACCATTGGCTTTTTATGGAGGCGTGATTTTCCATTGGTGATGAAAATGCAGGGATGACCACATTAGCATTCCAGATCTATACAAACCTTCGTGCAAGAAACAGTAGCTCTGTTCTTAACCCGTGCGCTTCAGTGCAGTTGTGCATTTTAATTTTTCAGTTTATAACTACTGAAGAAGGGAGCAGTTGGCACCCGAAACGTTTAGCAACAACTACATTTTAAATCAGTGTCAAACCACTTTTTATATCATTTTAACATGCCTGATTGCAACTTCAAAATTTTGATCAGTACTCTGGTTGCTTAAATTTTGCGTTAGAATTAGTACTCGAGTTGCTTAAATGGTTGCTTAATTTTTCTATGCATTAGTCTAAGAAAGTATAATAAAAAGAAACAAATTTCAATGTTTTGAAACATTTTTCACAACAAAAACAAAGTACAAAAGTTCCCACCAAGGTTTGAAAATCACGGTGGAATACCAAGGCCAGTAGTAGTAAATATTCTGCACTTTACTTAATTTTATGTTTTTCTTTTTTTTTCCCTTTTTTATTTTGAGTTGCTCAAGCAACACTGACATCAGTAGTGGAGTCGCTTAAAATTTCATCGAATTTGAGTACAGTTGCTTATAAACGAGTTGCTTATAAACAAAATTGTGTGGCTTTTTATGATTTTATGTTCTAGTTTGCACACAATTTTAATATTTAAATTATTGTAAATTTTATTGTATGCAGAGGGCTCCCATGGCTATGAGCCCAAAGCTGAGTTCTGTTGTTTGTAATGGACTGAAATTTGGCAAGGTAAGTGAGAGAGTTGCATTGAACGCGAACATGTAATACGATAAAATTTCAAAAATTTGATCTCAGGGGCACTATAAATAAAGTTACTTACTTACAGATGCCGTAGCTATCCTGATCTCAGTTGCCTACCTGTGAAAGTCAGCCAAGAACTGGTGTTGCTTTTCATATGAACGAATGGTGACGACTCCTCTGATAGTGTCAGACACAAGGGCGTACAGTGGGGTGCTGGTGATGGCCACGAGTCGTGACAGTTCCCTCTGCGCGTAGTTGAAATACCTCAAGCGTAATGTTAGACCATAGTTAATAGAGTCAACTGGTTATGAAAATTATCCAGTATTTTTGTTATATGTTTTTGTTATCTTTTGTTTGTTGGCCTTGACAGTGTACAAAACATCGACGATATTGAAAAGCATATAAGTAACTAACCAGTAGAAGCATTTTGACTCACTCGTAAAACAAAACAATGTGCACCGGTCACAGTTTGTTCAACACAAAACAAAGCAGCTTTGTATACTCCCTTTGATATTTGTTGAGCTTCACAACCAGCTGGTTCTGTCAATAATGGTTAGAGAGATTGCTAACATGCAGTGAAAATTTGAAGGTAGCAGTTTTTTCAAACCATGTTATTCTACAGGCGATTTTTTGCTGATGCAATTGTTTACATTTTGCCTAATTAGCATAAATTCAACCTCAAGTTTCACCAGGTGATCGGACATTTATCACGTGCTTTGAGTTAGCCAATCAGCGCGCGCTTTTAGGATTGCACAAAACGAACCATCCCAGAACACGCTGCGATATTAAGGCCGGTTCAAACGGATCAAACATCATCCAACATTGTTGGACAAAACATGTTTGATGATGTTGGAAGGTGTTGGACTGTGTTGGATCCAGGAGTGTTCAAACGAGTGCAACACCATCAAACATGTTGCGTCGCGTTGGACTATATGTCAGCACTTCTCCTCCATTTCAAGATAGCTTTTCTCCCTTTTGTCTCTTAAATGATAGTCTTTGCTGAAGACATCCCAAAGACAAACTCGCTCCTCCAATAAATCGATTAGACCATTGGTCTCACTGTCTGACCATCTTTTTGCTTTTGCTCTCTTCCCGCAAATATTGTCGCTTGAGTCTTTTCTTTTTAGTGGCGTTTTACTGGTGCTTTCACTGATGTAATCAAAGATGGCTGTTGTTAACTCCACCATTTTCACAATTTCGGCAAATTTTGGTTTGTTTTGGTCTGAAAAATTGAAACCGTGCTGTCCGCCGCGCGCCCAGGCCACAGAAGCCGCGAAGATTTCCCGCCATTTTGATTTGCGGGACGTACGCGCAAACCGTGCAAAGTCACTTGGTTCAGGGAGCTGGGCACGAAATTGTGTCGTGTTTTGATCGCGTGAGCGAGAAATGTTTGACGATGTTGGATGAAAAGTTTAAACCAAATTATAATTCATCCAACAGTATCCAACAAAGTCCAACATGTTCGAACGTGGTGTTTAAACGGATCAAACATGTTGGTTTCTACAATGTTGGATGATGTTTGACCAACATGTTTGATCCGTTTGAACCGGCCTTTAGTAACGATCGCTGTTGTTTTCTCGTTTTGCTGGAGAAACAAATTTTGTACAATGAATTATGAAACAGTCAAGTTCTGATAATTACATTCAACAAAGAAGTTGCTTTTAGCCCATCTACAACTTAAGTTGATAAATGTATTTAATGAGTTTTGATAGTACCTAGCACTATTTCAAAACCAACGACTGAAATTTAAAATGGCGGCCATTTTGAGACCATTTTGTGCGTGCGCGGTCTTCTGGGATGGCGCCGTATGATCAATTCAGTCAGGCGTTCCTAGCACGCGAGAGCCAATCATCTGGAAGTTTCAAATAAACAGAGTCCACAGAATGAAAGACCATGCGATTGTTACAACTTACTAAAAATTTGAGCATGATATTCCGAAAACGTTTTGAGTAATGAGTCTTTGAAAAGTTCAAAACATACAGAGAATGTATGGTTGGGTGACAAACATTCACTGAAATACTCATTTCTCAGAAACTCTTTAACATATTTTATTCAAGTTTTCAGTGGGAATAAAATATGCCATGCCCTGTTCATTTGAAGTTTGAAGTTGGATTTTGTTTAATGAGGCAAAATGTAAGTATTAAGATCTTACTGTCTCACAAGCATGCACACTGCCATTTCTGCCCCCACTTCAACTACCTTGCAAGATAGAGGGTCACAAAGGCACAAAGAACAACTGCCAGTATCATCCACGGGTTGGCAACTGAAAGAACGACCAGTATTGAGACAGTCTGGAGTCCATACTGAAGTACATCGATTAGCAAACACGGCAGGGACTCGTCCACAATCCCAAGGTCCTTTGCAACCCTGCAATATACAGTGACAGATCGCTAACCAATAATAAATCAAGAAAACACGGTCTTTCAATATTTGGGAAGGTATTGCTTTTCAGTTAAGGCTTCCGGCTTACACTGGCGACGGAAACAGAAACCGGCGGAGACAAAAGCGGAAAAGAAAACTGAAAGGAAGGGAGCATTCCGTTCCAGTATAAGTCAAGAAACGGAGACAGAAAAGCAAAGCAAAGAAAAACAAGAAGCTCGACCAAAATGGAGACGGAAGGAACGGTAGATCTCATTTTCTTCCGTTTCAATTTATGCTTCCGTCGAGCTTTCGTGTCAGTATAAGCCAAAAAGATGGAAGCAGAATCGGAAGGTTTGAACCAATCGCAGCGTTCATTCTCAGAGAGTACAACAAACCAATAGCATGTAAACAATGTCTTCGCTCTTCAAATCTAAATTCCCTTAATGCATGCATCGTCGTTTTGATTTACACTCCTCTTTCGCCCCTACTCTTATTTAACGTCCGCACGCCAAGACCGTTTAAAAACACCAGTTTCTAGTCTTCTGGCGAAGGATGGGGCTGTTTTACAGTCTACTGTAGATATTAACTGGCAATCTTCACCGTTCAAGATACGACTTAAAGCGAACTCAGAAGTGGTACATAATATTGTCAGAATACAAAATGCCATACCTGCTTCGACTCCATGGATTTAATCCGGTTTCCGTGTAGTATAAATGATACAAGTACAAATTTAATGTGTTCTTGCGCAAGTCCCTCAATCTGATTGGTTCTCTAACCGTTTTATATACAACGATACGCATAAATGCATTTTGCAATGCGTGAGTGACAACGATTCTAAGGTCGCTTTCCATTTGTCCGGTCTGGCCGACCGGAAGGGACTGGTTCTGGCCAGTGCAAATATATGAAAGGGTCACAGCCAATATAGCTGGCCAACCACAGACATGTTGCAGTAACTCTCGAGCGCGATTCTCGACTCTGCTGACAAAAACTGAAGTGCTGAAGAATGCGCGCGCGCGTATTTTTTCCCGCCATGATTTGCCAAATTCCCGCGCTTTGACTGACAGGAACGGGAGAACTGAGCGGCTCCGATCCATGAGAAAGGCCAGTCTGGTCGGAACCAGTTCTAATAATTTGTGCGTTTGGGCTGGTCAAATGGAAAGCGACCTTAGTTTGTCATACGTTTATAATTTGATGTTAATTATTTGAAATAAAATATGATGAAGTTTCTTTTTGTCAATAAACTACAGTATATTTATACTAAAACAATTAAACACTTGCTACGTACTATTTTCTATGAGTGACAACCAGTTCAGCTTTGCATCGATGACTGTGTACTCAAATAAGACGCAAGCTCGTGTTCTATAAATCGTTAATTAGAACTTATATGGCATTTTTTTGCGCATTTTTTGTATGGCGTGAGCCTGTACCTAAATCTCGATAGACTTACGCCCGTGCATCTAAATCGCAATATACGAAATCTGGAAAACTACCAAGTAAAAGAAAATACTATTGACAAGGTTCGTATGTATAATGAAGCAATAATTTAAGGTGACTATCAGGAAATGAAAAGGGAGCTATCAAAAACTTTGCTATAGAATGAGCTACGAAAATAACTCCGTCGGTACGTGAACATTTTTTTTAATAAATACTGAACAAAGTGGCTCCTCTCGTGCACTTTGTGCATCTCTAATTCAATAGATCAATAGAAGCACGTTAAGCACTGACCATTTATTTAATAGTTTTTATTTCCTACACATGTATGATGTTACATCACCTGTTAAGAATGCGCCCGACAGAGTTAGTGTCGAAGAATCTAAGTGGGGCTCTAAGGATGGCCAGTACCATGCTATCATGCAGACTTTGCGAGGAGCTGACAGTTAAACTGAAGAAGAGGAAGGCGCGAAATGCGTAAAACATTATCGAGGCCAGGGCTAAACCTGAAACAACAAAAGAGAAATCAATCTAAAATCCACCTATTGTACATATTACAGTCAAACTCCAGCAAATGAAAGTGTGTACAATGACTGAGTTCTTTCATGGAAAATATGAACAAAATTAAACCTCAGTTCTTCTGTAAGAAGTTCCAGCCCAAGGACCAAAATCAAGGCATATCCTTACCCATATAGATTAGCATGTTCTTTTCCAGTTTCTGGTCTTTGTCAGCGAGACGCGACCAATGAGCCAACCAAAAGCTTGCAGCAACGGACAACGCTGTTGAAGAAATTTTATAACTTTTTTAGAAGAAAACTTGGTCATTTACATGACGTTAAAACCAAGGTCACTACGTGTCTTTCCAATATGTTTGAACGAAGACTTTGTTTAAAAAGTCAGCCCTACGGGCTGAATATTTTAAAAAAATCCAAACAGTTTCTAAAAATAGTCGTTTTCTAAACCAGGGCTACTGAAACGGTGGAAAGTAGTCATTCAAAAGAAAGGTTTGGTGTAACTTATTAAAAGGGCACTTTCAGGCCTTTGCGCATGCTTAAAGTCTATTGACAAGAAAACTTATTTATGAACTAAAATAACTTTAAACAGACACTGTTCAGACACCAATGTAAGTTTTCCGACAGGCAAATCGTACGGATGGTCTGTTTTAGGTGGTGATTAAATTGGATTGTATTATTTGTCCTGTTGAGGAAGCGTGTTATCAATGATGTTCCAGGCCGGAACACAAAGTAATAAATCGCCTTAAAATGCTTCAAACCTGGACAAACGTCATTCTCCAAAGGTCTTTTTGGTCGATTAAGATGTTTTCTTTTAAAATTCTTTGAACAAACAACACAAAAGTCTAAGTTCTAAAAAAAATAAATTTCATTGACTCAAGCATCAAAGCGCCCATTTAATCACCTTGTAACTTTGACGACAAGGCTATTACAGTCTAACGAAACGTTCGGTCAGTGTATCGTAGACATCATATATGTAATTATAAAACGCCGATAATGTTAGGTTGCAGACGCAATGAGGATACATTCAGCGTTCCACAACAGAACAAGACCGAACAGTTAAAGATCCATGGTAGCAAAAATTAAAAACACTCAAGACTTCGATGTATATATCTTTGTCAGTTTGCAAACTGACAAAGATACATCGAAGTGTTGAGTGTTTTTAATTTTCACTCTGTTTATGACACATTTAATATATTAATGTATTTGTGTTTAAAAAGGAGAAAGTCCAGCGACGAGCTACGTCGGAGCTGTACGTTTTGTCATGTCTTTTTATTATAACTTCGAACCTGGTTTACGACTGAAATTCTTACAAACAGACCCTAAAACAAAGAAGAGACACTAGTAGTGGTCTAGTATCATTCAACAGAGGTTTAAACTTGCTGGCCTTTCCGCTGCTAGAGAACATCACCATGAATGACTCACCATATGTACTCAAAACATTACATTCATCTATATGCAAGAACAAATGCTTGTAAGTATAGCTTTATTTCCAAGACTATTAAATTTCAGTGCTTGAATTAGCCTAGTGTCTTCCAAAATACCATAAGATTGAAATTAGTAGTAAAGTCGCTTTATTCGAAACACATATTAACTTACAAATCAGTAATTATGCATACGATGCGCAAATGCGTTTATAGCAGTAGCTGAGATTGCACTAATACCTACAAAGTGAAAGGAGTTAAGAGAAGTGAAACTAGCAGATTAACAGAACAGGAGAACCTACCGTCTGGTAAGAATGTTATAACTGTCATTAGTAGCAACACAAAATAAGAGCTGCCTGCCCTGATGTAGTTGTAGTAAGTTCTGGAAGACACACTTCCCGTAAGCTTGTCTTCTTTGGCTATTTCTAACCCGCTGCCCGTAACACTATCACTAGACTTGGCTTGCTCATGAATAAGTACATCTTCACGAGTGCTGTCATGATCTCCAACTTCTTGACTCTCAACAATGCTTGCGAAGTATTTATCAGACCGTACAAGTTCTTCATAGTTACCCTCACTTGTTACGCACCCGTTCTTCACTACAAGAATATGATCTGCCTATGTCGAAAAAATAATAATAGAATTAGTAATAATAATAATAATGATAGTGATAATAATAATAATAATAGTAATAATAATACGTTTTATTTAAATAGGATATGACCAGATCTACATAAAGTAACTTTTGTATCTATATATATCATAAACACTTAGAAAAGCGCAAATCGTTAAATGCGCTGTATAAAACGTTATACGGAATTCCCCCGGGAGACGTCCACAAAGAACGGAGGTATCCTCGTCAGAAAATGTGAATTGACCCTCTAAAAGGTATAAAACTTGGCGTGCCTTAAGCTAACTTTCACCCCTAAAAGATATCATAAAAAACGATTACACATGAAGAGAATGGCGATTTTATTACATTACGACAAGCAGCTCCGATCTTGTTTTTCTAAATGTTATTCCACTGACTTACCGCATCTTTAAGAGATACTGTGTTTGGCTGTAAGTTAAAACATCCTAAGTACTACCAGGCGGCGATTTTAAACTCCTAAAAGAAACAATATAACCCGGAAATGTTTTTGTCTTGAATTTGATTGGAAACATTTCTCTTCAAATTTAGATCCCGTTTATGCTGTACTTGTGAGTAAAACTGAATAAAATAGCTAGGCATCACTGGAGACTCTCTGCCTTAGCATTTGATCATGGTTTATACAACAAAGTTTGAAATATTTAGGATCCTACCCAAAAGGGTTCACGATTTTTAACATTTATTATGAACAAGAACCGGTTTAGAAATCAATTTCAAACCATTTCCCAAGTTTCCGGGGAAACTTCGAATACAAAAAATGACAATAAATGTGGTTTTCAGTAAAATTTCAAAATCAACTCACTTGTCTGAGGTAGCGCACTTGATGTGTGACGAGAATGCGAGGACGATCACTCAGTACTCCACAAATGCAATTATTGAATATTTGTTGACCAATCTTGGCGTCTACGGCACTCAAAGGATCGTCCAGAAGATAAAGGCCGGCATCCGAGTATACAGCACGTGCAAGGTTGACGCGCGCCTGCTGGCCTCCGCTCAAACTCACGCCCCTCTCCCCGATTTCTGTTAGATCCCCTTGAGGGAACAACTCCAGATCTGGCTTAAGAGAACAAACTTCCAAACATTTTATATACCTTTCGTTGTTGAATGGCTCACAAAAGACAATGTTCGATCGGATTGTGCCTCCCAGTAGCCAAGGAGTTTGAGACACGTAGACAACCCGTGTGTTAAAAATGACCTGTCCAGAAGTCAGTGCCATTTCACCAATGATCGCCTGAAGCATCGAAGACTTGCCAGCTCCAACCGGCCCAGTAATGCCAACTAGCTGATTACCATGGATTCGAAGAGAAATGTCATGTAAATCTTCAGATTGTACGTATTCGTTCCATTGACATGACATATGGTTGAGCAGTAAAACTGGCTGTTGCAAATCTTGTCTTGCAAATCTTGTTTCCTCTTGAGAAACACATAATTCCTCAATATTGTTCTGTGGAAGCTTAAGCCTTCTGCCATCGAAATTGCTACCTTTTATATCATCGTTATCATCATCATTCTCAACAGGAATGTCATCATCATATTTCTCTTTCCTGGTCAAACGGTCTTCATCAATATCTTTTTCATATTTGGTATCTGCCGCAGCTGAACTTGGTTTTTCCTTTGAATTGACGTGCCGCCTTTTACCCGCTGTAGCACTGATGCCTTTCCTTGAATCTCTTGACATTACATCATCACTTTTGATAAGAAATCTCTGTATCCTCTCGAGTGAAGTTACAGTTTGAGAGCAAAATTGTACAGCGTTACCGGTGTTGCTTGTAACGTGAGTTTGTACACAAGACCATAAAGATACAGTGGTAAACACGTTCTGTGGAGTCAGCTGATGGCCTGTAAGAACAAACGCTGATACTGCAATAAAACTGACGACAATGATGTAGGAAGATTGAATCAAACGGAACAATGCTTGTAAAGCATTAGTCCTCTGGATTTCCTTGAGTTCTTTCCTGTTGGTGATAAAAAGATTGAAAGATAAATATTAAGCATTCCTGTAACCACACAGCTACTCTACTTTATTATAAAGAGCCTGTTACATGAAATTCTACTTACCTTCTGATGTCTTGGATCTTTTCACTAAATATTATCTCCCAAACATTCATTTTTAAAACACGAATTCCGGAAATGACGTCAGCCATCAAACCGAGTCGTTGATCCGTTCTTTTAGCTGTTCCATTGCGGAATTCAAAGATCTTTTTCGCTAGTGCAGATTGCAGAACAATTACAAATATAACGTAGACTACGCTTATCACTGCCTGCCAACCAACAAGCACCCACGCAAATAGTGACACTGTGACTAACTCAACAGAGGCGAAGACAAGGAACGGTGTGTTCTTACAGGCTCTTAGTACTGGCTCCAAATCTTTGGATATGAGGTTGATAACGTGACCGGAAGTGACTTCGGATAGGTGATTTGATGGTGTAGTTAACACCTATAGAAGCAAAATAGATAATATGAAATATCAATCATGTATTCTTGACTTTGGTTTTTTTTTACCCAACATTTGCAAATCATTTTTAAGAAGACTATTCAGTTGAAGTGCACAGCAATTCCATGTAAGATTTCCTTCATATAATATAATAGTAATAATAAGTCTTTATTGAAATCCAATACTTACATCAGACGTGTAAGTTTACAACAATAAAAATATAATAAGATACTATAGCAATATTTAAACTACAAAAATTGAAAAAGACAGCTGTGAATGAGCATTTGAAGCGTTCTGTTCTGACTCGTGGTAGAATGTATTTGTGTTCACGGTTACGTAATTTACGATTCTTATGCATCGGAAGCAGGTCGTGTAAACAGTGCTCGCTGTCAATGGTGATTTGTTCCCATAGTTTCATGTCCCTCTTCCTAATTACTTCTGTAAAGGGAGTGTAGTGGGCAGTGTAAACTGATTCAAACGCTCATTTGCAGAATTTGTCTATATGATTAAGGTACTTGGATTCAAAAGCACAGCTCCACACCTCGATACTATATAAGAAAACAGACATGATCAAACTATCAAATTAAAATAGGGCGGTTAGCTCAATAATAGAGTAACCGTAATATTTACAGACACGTAGAATGTACAGTCGAGAGATGGCTTTCTTCAACATAAAGTCAAAGTGTGCATCCCAATTGCAAGGGCCTTCACTAAAAGTTACGCCTAACAGTTTAAGCTCAGACTTCCTCTCTATGCCTGAAATTCGTTCAGGGGGGAACTTTCTTGTTCTTCCTTTCACAACCATTTCCCAGGTCTTCTTTAGGCTCATTTTCCTCTTGTTTTCAACAGTCCATTGTTGTACACCCTCTGTTTCCGAAACAGATGGGTCACTGGAGTTGTCCTTTACTGATACACTTAACGTGATGTCATCAGCGAATTTGATTAACTGGCTTTTGTTGCTGTCCACTGGAGAAATGTCATTGACCATAATAGAGAAAAGGAGTGGACCAAGTACGATCCCCTGGGGAACCCCCTTGTTAATATCGAGAAATTCTGTTGTCACACCGTCTACCACCACCTCTGCTGACGATCGCTCAGAAAGCTGATAATCCAATTGATGACGTAAGGATTAATATCAAATGACTTTAACTTGTTGCAAACGATGTGATGTGAGACGGAGTCGAATGCCTTGCTGAAATCGAGTGTAAACACTGACGAAACCATACTACTGTCTAGCCAGCTTAGCCAGCTATGTTGGCATTTAATCAGCGCCGTGGTGGTGTTATGTCCTGCTTTGTAAGCAAATTGGTTCGATCCAATTGATGATTTTAGGACAAGATAGTTCTTACTTGCAAACAAGCCTTTCAAAGATTCTCATGATGATGTTTGTTAGAGAAATTGGTCGTAGCTGGTCGCACATCTCAAATGGTGTGGCTTTTGGTATCGATGATATGTTGACTTACTTCCACAAATTTGGGACGACTTGGTTGCTGAGAGAGCTGTTGAAGATCTTGGTAACAACAGGTGTAAGGTGGTAGGCGTAGTCTCGCCAAAGCCAATACGGGAAATTGTCAGGGCCCGCCGCAAGTCCTCTTCCGGTGGATGAGAAGGTTCAATACTTCCTGTTCGTCAATGGTGGGGATTTCAGTACCTTCGGGAATCACTATAGGCTGTGGAGCTACAATCTCAGACAAAAACCTTGCACAGGAGTCAGGATGGCCGAGTGGTAGCGCTCGTGTCTCCCACCAATGCGACCCGAGTTCGATCCTGGGTTCGTACGTGGGCTGAGATTTGTCGATCTCAATCTGACTCCGAGGGTTTTTCCCCGGGTACT
>JANSTQ010145717.1:0-12331 GCA_026167885.1 Bergia puertoricense
TGTATCTTAGAGCTGATTGGCTCCGAATGTTTTCGCCTAAATACGATTACCCTACGACAATTTCCCGATAAAATGGTTACGGACTTACGGACAAACACGATAGCATAGTGGCTACGCCTCGAAACGAGGCTGTAGCCACAAAAAGGGCCTGACATCATTAATTTACACTTTTACTAACAAAAGCGGTTTGGTAAAAGCATTGTCCTCAGTTCAGTGAATTCGTCTTGATACGGGTCATGCTGATAGTATAACCAAAAATAAAACTTTTCCTATAAATGTTTTTTTTTTATCAATATTCCTGATCAGAACTAGGAAAACTAGTGATTAGTTTGTTTGTTTCAAGTTTCAATGATATTTGTCAGGCACACATTAAGTTTTGCCACATACTTGTTTGAAGTTCAGTCAGTGAATTGCAATACTGAGCTAAGGTGACCTAATTACTATGTTATCCTTTGTTATTTTAGTGTTTTTGTTCTACAAATCACCTTATTAAGGATCAGACCCTGTATTAACCCTTTCATTTTCTGTGCACTCTCATTTTCAGCTGGTTATGAATGAGATTAAAAAATACAACAACAAAATTAATAAATGATATTTTACTGCAACTTTCGTAATATTTTAGACAACTTGCAACAGAATTCTCTGGGTGCCAATGTGATCCGATACTTGTGACAGCATTGCAACCACCAATAAAATGAACATTAATAAATTTCTGTACATGTAACTTTTAACTCTTGTTTCTCTTGTTTGGCCAGCACACTAATGCCCAATACTGCAACCAATTTGGCAACTTTGGATCCATTTATTCAAACTTTTTACAATATCTGTGCATGCCTTTACAACATAACTTTAGTGTTTCACACTCAACAGTGTACTGTCTCAGGCTTTTTGCTCCAACACCCGTTACAGGTATAGTGCACGATCTTATATCACTATTACATCTGATGTTTTCCAAACACTTGACAGCTATGTCTACAGCTAGCAGAATCAATACAAAGTTTACCTATTTCAATGTGACTAGGTGTCCTACTCTACAGATGTCTCAAGACAAAAACGTGGATAACAAATGTTCAACATAAAACCTCACTTTTGCTTTTTCTTGTTGGATCTGTTGCAAGTGCCAGTACTTAATGTACCACACAACAAACAAGTCTATTAATGCATACACATCACTTTGCTTTTAATTAAAACAAGGTACGGCTCACCAATGACATCAACTAAAATACCTAGGATATTCATTCTGTAAGTTACAATTATCAATCCAATTCCATTCATTTTAAATTTGTAATTTCTTCACCTAAAATTTATGAAAATTAACAAAACGGAATCTTACCAACTGACTAAACAGAATATTACAACATTAAAGCAGTTCAGTGAATCAATGTGAAAGAACTTCAGTGGTCACCAGAACTGACAGCTATCACTCAATGGTGTACACCATGAAGACATAGTCAGGATTAATGGGGCAAGACTGGTACCCAGGGGGGACAGTCAAAAACCCCATAAACATGAATGTGCGCATCAGGCAAGCTGGGGAGAAAAAAATGTGTCATGAATAATTAGAAAACTAATCAATACATCACTTATTTGTTATTTCTGCTTTCTTCTCATCATTTCACATAATAAAATGTGTCAAGAATAACTAGAAAACTAATCAATACATCACGTATTTGTTAATTCTGCTTTCTTCTCATCATTTCACATAATTTCATACAGTGCCAAAAGGACACTGGGAAATTTTTAGCAATAGAAAAAAATGGGGTGAAATCAAAACTAATTTTCTAAACAAGAATTTTTAACACTATGTGAGGACATCAGGAATCGCTTACCCCTATCAGGACGATCTTTTGTCAGACACACAAACACGTGGGTGCAGTTCAACTGCTCTTCTGCATACTCCAGCAGAGAAACAAAGCTGCAGCAAAAGAAATTACAATTATTCCTTTCATTCCACATAATGCTTTGCTAAATTCTCATCTACAAACCATTTTGGGAAAAATTTACATCTCACTTTGGAGAATTTAGAGTGGATGATCAATCCCTTCATTTTCACAACCAATCAACCCATTCCATATTGTTACTGTAAGGAGAATACAGATTTGATAAACTTAGAGGGAGAGAAGAGGGTTAAATTACCAATACCATGTGATTTTGACGTACAGCTATTTAAAAAAGACAGAACTTTAAAAAGCACAAATTATGAAAACACAACTAAAATAGTGCTAAATACTTAGTATTTTGTCTGAGAGTTAAAATTAATTAACATGTCTTATAATGTATATCTGAAAATTTGCATCTTTTGCTGTATTAATTTTATAAGTCAATAAAATTGAAAACATCATTCTTCTGCTAACTTAGACCCAATCCACATGTATACATTTACGTTTGTAAATGCATACTTTTTGATGCGTTTTGGCGTTCTGTCCACATGTAAACAATGAAAACACTCACTGTAAATGCATACTTTCAAAAACAGTTTCCAAAGTGGATACTTTTTAAATGCTGTTTACATTTCCTTGTGTGGATGGCATAAATGAATACTTCTGTAAACGATTCAAAAATGCTGACATCACAAGTCTGCTCCAGTCTACCAGTAGGACTAGGTATTGAAGATTGCTGTTTACCATCATTTAAGAATCATTTTGGCATTTACGTGTGGACGGGTGAAAACAATTCGCAAACAATGACTGTTTGTGTGTGGATGGAAGGGGTTTGTTTTCAGAAGTAAGCATATATGTAAATGTATATGTGTGAATGAAGCCTTAAATCCTCCAGCTATGGATATCATCAAACACACAACTTTTTTCCTTTCCTTAGTCACAATAATTGAAAATTAAGACCTCCTAGCATGGAGCACTGTGGTTAATGGAAGTTAACTCCTCTCCGCAACCTGTCACTTCCTTTATGACAGTCTACCAGTCACTGTCCAGTGAATTACTGATATTAATTAGTGGTTCACTCTCCTTCACTGGTCACATTGACTAGTGACATCTTGAAAACATGTGCAGTGAATATGGATGTTGTCAGTCAAAAACTGAATCAGAGTGAAAGGAGAATTTCTGAAACTGAATGCTAGTCATTTTCAATCATGTTTGGTTTTCAACAAGATAGCACTTGTTTGACACCCTAAGCTCTTTTTCCTCAAGGAAAAGTCTACTACCAGTGCAGCTAAAGGAAAACAGGAAGATCGGTCAACTCCTCATGTCAAAAATACTAGTTTTGATCCCTGGGCAAAATCCCAACATTAAAAGTGCATACTAGTAACACTTTTAACTTACCACTCCTTGCTGCCTGTTGGCAGTTCACCTTCTGGGACACCAACATATAAGCTGGTGTCCTTGTGTAAACCATGCCACTCGGCAATGTGCTTGTTTCCATTTCTGAGCTGAAAGTTGAACAACTTGTGCTGGTCTGCAGAGGGAGGGCAATCTTTATCCTTCTCCTTGCCCAGCTCAATTAAGTTCTGTTCTGCCTAAAGTCAAGATTAAACAAGCTGTAAGACTACTCAGTTCTATCAATCTCTCATGTTCTTCCACACTTCTGATATAAGCCATGGTACATTACTGTATTGGTACATTCATTGCTAAGTTAAACAGCAGTAAAAATTTAAAGCCAAACATTCTATTCAAGGCAATTAATCTGGGCCAAAAGAAAATATTAGATTGGGACAAGAGCTGAATCTCATTCTATTGCAAACTCTCAATGTAGCACATGTATAACACCATTAATATACAATGATATGCAGCAACACATTTTCTCGCTCACACGATTACTTGAAGTTTGTCCTATGTTTAAAATCTCCTGTAAATTAGTTTAAATAAAATGCATTTAAATTTTACAATCAATTGACTATGGTATATTTATATTTAAACAATTCATTAGAACACCCACTACTGTTTTCAGCTTCATACTTTCATACTCCACATCTGCCTTGACTGTCAGCAAGCTACATATAACCCACCTCATAATAATACTTATAGAAAAACATGTATCTTCAAACAATTATTTCTTTTATTGGGATAATACTTTCAAAAACGTTTTTCTTAATACTGCACATGGTAAGAGTTATAACCCTGCATTAATCCACACCAATTTAAATAATTGTTTTATGGATACAGTGGTTCAGTTTTCCCAGAAATTGAAAAAAAAGACTTTTCATTTGAAGATAGTATGGCTGACAGTACATCGCAGAAAGGTGCAAGTTTTATAGTTCTGTTGAGACAATCTTTTGAGATGTACAAGTATGTAAAAGTTGTACATGAATGCTATTTGAGTGCCTCATTATTAAAGTTTAGTTCTGCTGAACATTTAAATTGTGTTTTGTACTGAAACAACCATAATTTATATCTCGCAACTTCTTAATTTCTTTGTCCTCCGGCCCCAACAACAAATAAAAAGTGTGCACTCATGGGGCAGAAGAGAACTGCTGAGAGTGTAACTAAAACATGGGTCACGGGAAAATCAAAAGACTAAGGATTGTTCACAGAATTTACCAAATATAAAGTACTTTACTGATTTATGTGTACATCCAACAACTAAAAAAATCAAACTTTTAATTTGCCCAACAAATGGAAAGGTTGTTGGTTGTGGCAACATATTGAAAGGTCAAGAAATTCAATATTTAAATGATGGAATAATGCTTCCCTAGAAAATTGGAAGAAATTCCAGAACCAAGTGCAGGGTTGCCAAGCCTAAAGGTACTTACTGTGAAAAGATTGAAGAAGGATATGCCATCCTCATCATCTTCACCTCCTGCGCCCTCAAGGGTCGAAGAATCGTCGTAGCGGACATCAGGAATACCACTCCACCCACTGTCGGAGTTTATAGTCACAATACACTGCTGGCTCCCTGCAAAAATGATTCACTGAGATATTGAGTTCTGAACGAGGGAAAAACTAGGACTTGGGAAGGTCGAAGGATGAATCTTCAAATGCTGAAGCATGTTTTTTTTATAAAATATAGGATATAGGTAGATTAGAAATGGTATAGTAATACGATTCCCTTATTCTTACCAAGAGTTAATCGGGTAATTGATTTCAAACATTTGACTTGGTGATTGGCTATACTTCAATGCTACACTTAAAATTAGCATTGGTATTGGAAACTGTATAAATTCCATGCTGGTTGGCCCACAGTTATACACAAATCGACCAATGATTCGCTCGAAGATGACAATTGTAGTCACAGGAAATAACTTGGCAAGATCAGTTTCGCAATCAATTTTAAGTCTGTCGCAACTATGATTATATCTCATCAATTCTGCTTGTGGACTCGCAAGATTGCGTGCACGAATAATCCACCGAGGTCTAATAATGAGGGCTTGTGTTGCAATCAAGACTTTCAAATCCAGTTCAACTTGGCATCATTTCGAAAATCCAGCAAACCACTCTTATAAAAAAATGTCATTTTAGTAATTAAAAGAAAATTTGTCAAGGCAAGATTGAGTATAGCAAAGGTTCCGTTGAAAGCAAAGAAAGGGCCGAGCCCTTTGGGAAAACACTCTCGTTCCTTTCCAAGGCTAGTGCGCAATAGAAATAAATTATTGAACCGAGACGTCGGAGCGAACTTACATGAATGCTTTGGGGCAGTTTTCCCTGCGAATTGTTGATTCGGGTTTTGGTTTTCCTTCTTCTTGTGCGGCGAAATGCTGAACCGTTGCTGCCGAGGCAGGCTTCTCTTGTAAGCAATGAAGAATTCTTCAAATTTTGAGAAAAATACTAGCACCCTTCCTCCAAAATGGAGAACCGTTCGGTATTTACAATTAGTTCCCGTGAACCTTTGGGGTTGCGAAAAGTACCCACAATGCTTTTTCTTTTGAAAATTCCGGATTTACCGGTATACGAGACATTATTGACTATACGACAAAATATCGACTAGTTTTCTTGAAAAATTACTGGAAGTTCCCGGATTGCACTCCATGTGCGACCTGGAAATAAGAACGCCGGTGGAAGGACGCTTTGAAGTTTTGTTGACAATTTTCTGATTCTTATTTATCAGATTGCCAATTCCTGCTGTCAGTAAGTATGATGAAACACGACTGTAAATGTGTACTGATTATACTTCAAATTAGCCGAACGTTGGTTGTGCAACCTTAAAGATTCAGAAAGAGATAGCCATCTCCTGATCTCGAAAAGAACGTATACTCATACTGACCTATACTTAGTGACAGTTTTGAATAATGAAAGATCAAAAGTAAAACAGTGAACAAAAATCTTAGTAATTTTCTCTATTACTTGTTTGATGTCCAAGGACCTCATTAATTTAATATTATCTGCTTATGAAATACAGTAATTAAAGTAACTCATGTTTATGTTTTCAAAGAACGGAGAATCATGTGATATGACATATGACATAGGGTTTTTAAAAAATATATACATTGTACTGCTTCTGGCAAGTGTGTGTTTACAATTTAAAGCTCATTGCACCGCCCCTGAAATTTCAATTTAATGTGACAAATGAGTAAAAGGCATAATTTAGTTATCTTTTCACTCAAGAAATTAAAATCATAAAATAAATATTGGTTTTTAATGTTTTCAACTTTTTTTCTAGTCATAAACTGCTGCAATAATAAACATTTAAATAAGGCAATGGCTATATGCCAACTTTTATACTCGGTTCGGATGGATGTCTTCCATACCTATGCGTTAGTTCACCTTTCATACTTGAAAATGTTTTGCAACAGAGGACTGGTCATACAACTCAAAATCAACATGTATTGTTTCTTACTTGTAATTTACCACTTCTTAATCAGGATAAATATCAAACAACCTATTTGGTGAGAATTTGTCCAAAATTCTGTTTTCAAATCAGTGTTGTTGCATGTGTGCAATTGTAAGTTGTGTATGACATGTGTCAACAAACGACAATGTTATAAAGCTTTTGGAATGTCCAACAGTCAAGATATAGCCAGTTATTCACATCAGAAGTAAATGGAAAGGCCTGTTGTGAAATTAATATTTAGAGAAAACAAGATTCCCGTTCAAATAAACAACGGCTGCCATTACAAATATCTAGCTTGGATAACTAGCCATTGAAGCATAATTAAAAGTGAAAAGCAACTTTTTCCAAGTTTAGATCTCTAGTATTATTCTCAGTTAAATAGACTGTTTGTTTGAATTAAATTTTTTCTTTGTCAAGTTTAGATCTCTAGTATTATTTTCAGTAAACAGATTGTTTGTTTGAATTAAATTTCTTCTTTGCCAAGTCTAGAGCTCTAGCATGATTTTTGTTACAAATGTAAATAGATTATTTGAAATTGTGAGGCGGTAAAAGTGGATGCAAGTGTCTCCATAATATGAACTGATGATTTTGAGTAACGCATGATTACATTGCAAACCTTTACAAGTACAGGGCTCGATGTCAAGCATTTTAGATCACTGACCAGAATCAAAACTTACTGGCTCAACATGAAAAGTTTTAGGTTTGCACAGTCATACTTGATGATTTCGTGAATGTCATAAGTTGACACTGTCTGGATACGATTGCCCAAATGTTGACTGATATTTTTATATCTCAATCATCAAAAAATTGACCAGATATTTTCTCATTGACAGAACTTAAAAAGTTTACTTTTTAAAAAAGTTGCTGGCACCATCAGGTCACCACTCTTCAAAAGTTACTGACCTGTACTGACATACTGAAATATGAAAGGTGAACTGTTGGGCGTGTTCAGAAGACTCACATACATGAATAGAACATAATGTTATAAGTTTGAGTATGGGTGTTACTGGTATATGAATAGCCACTGCCTTTAAATAATGTAATTGTTATTCACAGCACATGCAGTTATGTAAATGAACCAATGTTCAAACTTAATGGCAGTCAATTATATGGTAATCAATGCCATTCAATTGAATGTTATCAGAAATTGGTAGCTTATTGATGAAAAGAAAATGTACAATTTATATATTTATCCTCATTGGTTCATATATCAACTTCTGTTGATTTTGATCAAAGTGGATGACAATTGGTGGCAGGTGATTTAATCATTAGCTTTCATTACAAGTATGATTATCAATTGGTCACTGCATAGGACTGTCCCAAGTGTGACACAGACAAAAACAGTTCATCTGTATAATTTTGGAACAATTGAGAGCATCAAACACCATACTGTGTCTTTTGGGAAACAATTTCCCTAAGTAAACTTCTAGAAGGGACTACATGTATGTTGTCCTGAATACTTAAACTTGTAGGATTGTTTTTCCACCTTCTTCTGCACCCTTTTTGATGCTTAAATGGGACTGTGTGATTATTTATTTCCTAATATCACAAAACAAGTTGGGTGTCTGTTTTTGTTGGTGTCCTTAATCTCAGTATTTTCAAATTTGTTATGTTGAATGATTAACTAACATGACATTCCCATTATAATTTGAAAATATCTGGCAGTGCTCAATCCCTCTATTCTTTTATGACCAACACACCTCGAATTCTCTATTTCTCTCAGGCAATGCGTCGAGGTGGCCGCATGCATGGAGGCCCAGCAATGCGTGGCGGTCGGATGCCGCCCTTCATGCGGAACCCAATGGGACAAAAATTTGTTGTTAATCATGCAACTTTTGACCCGGTGTTGGTTAGTAGTATTCTTAGGCTTTCTTCTTTGCTGATATTTTAAAAGAAAATGAACTTGGTCATCAGACAGCATTTTTACAGTTTCTTTTGTGTTCTGTGTTTTCGTTAATGCATGCAAATAGTACCAGGGGCTATCTGTACCATATTTACATGTGGTTTGTACAATCTTGAAAAAGGGTCTTGAATTTTGGTTGTCATCTTGAAACATGGCTCGCACTACTCCCAGAATTCCTGGAAAACTCCTGTAATTTTGTATTTTCTTCCAGGGCCCTGGAAAACTCCTGGAGAAACAGTTATTTTCCCTTTACTCCTGGAATTCTCCTAGAATTTTGTGGGGAATAGTTCTGTACTATCAAAAACAACCTACAGATTGCCAAAGCTTAGAACTGACTTGCAATTGTTCTTAATGTTTTAATGTAGACTCAGTTATAAGGTTTCTGAGGAGATTGTTGTTCCGTTTCTCTTGAAAAGGTTCAGAAACCTGGCGATTTTTGTGGTGGCATGAGACCAACAATGCACTAATAAACCATTTACTGCTAATATGATTGAGTTTACTTGATTTTAATTACTTCACTATGCAAGGAAATTAGGGCCTTGGTCCTGGAAAAATGACCTAACTACCCTGGAAAACTCCTGGAAAACTCCTGGAATTTTGTAATCACCAATCAGTACGAACCATGTTGAAATGTCCTTAAATTTGGTTAAGGTCCTTGAAAGGCACATGATTTCTCTATTTGATCTTGAAATATACTTAAATTAACTTGTGTATGCGCTGTCAATTTTCTGATGGATTAAAAGATTTTGCTTAGAAAAATTTGTCCAATGCCAATATAATTGGCTTCAGTTTTTGTGAACAGTATTTAGTATTGCTGTATCTGCATGTATTTCAAATTTTGTTTCTGTATTCCAGATCAGTAAGTGCAAGCAATCAGACAAATAGCCAATGACTGTTGTTGTTTTACAAAATATTAAATATTACAAATACTTAATGCCATGTTCTCATCAACCAGGGGTGAACCATCTACATATTAAGAAATTATAAATAGTTAGTTAATTGAGTGTTTTGTGCATGAAAAAGTGGGCAAAGAGTTACAATTTACTGAAGAAAACTTAGTCCTTGAAAATTATTTTTTGTCTCTGAAAAGTCCTCAAACTTTGTCTGTCTGAAGTTGCATGAACCATGTTTACAGAACTGGGCTTGAATTATTTGTTGTAGTTGGGTTTTTTATCATAATTTGAAGTTTTTTGCGGAGAAATGCAAAGTCATACCATAATACAAAAGCTATTTTGAATTAATACATAACTGTACTAAGCTAAAACATCTTGTAACCTGGCTGTCATCATTTTAATTATGAAATACAATGCTTTAATACAGCAGAGGATAGGAGGGGAACACACACTGTGTTTATATACCTTTCAATACACTTGTCTGAAAAAAGTTGGTTTTTATGCCCTGAGGAGGACTCTAATCCACATCTTGTTGATTGCTAGTCAGATGTGCTATCCACTGCACTTCAACTTAATGCTCTGCACTACTGATAATTATTGAATTATTTTAAAAAAATTTAAATACTATAATTATGAAATGAAATGTATCATTCTATATTTAGGCAGATAACTACTTCTCCAAAGCAACTCCAGCTGCTGATGACACTGCATTTACTCAGGTACAATTGAACAATAGTGATAGGGTAAGGTAGGCCTAGGGGTTGGGGAGGAGATTGAGAAGGGAGTGGCTGTGGAAACTGTTTGATTTTGGTGTTTCCACACCAAAGAACTTGATGATTTTATGTGTTGATCATTATTGTTTTAAGAATGCTTGGACATTCTACATGTATTGTCACTATTTTACTGACAGTGAAACACAAGTACAGTTAGTTACTATTTGTGTAACTGGTGTTGATTGTTAACTTGCAGGCACTACTAAAACGGAATGGAGAGCTTACCCCCAGCGCAACAGAGCAGGTACCATTGATTGATCAATATTTATTTTCTCTTACATGCACTCAGAAAATGAGTGCTGTGAAAATATAATTGACCTTACAGTGGTGCTGGGACAAACCTTCGAACCTTTGAACCTTTGTTCGCTTACGTTGCTTTTGAAGGTCTTTGTCAACCTTCGTTTCTTCGGTTTGGTAGTTTTAAATTTATACAAAACAATGGCATATTTCGACAAAAATGCCCTACTTTCTGAGAAACTTGACGTTGAATTTGAAAGGTCTCTTTTGTGTCTCAGACTCTGCTGATTAGTGTAGGGTGAATATGTTGGCTGATCGTGCAGCGGCATATAGTAATTGTTTTTTCACGTGTTGGAGCCTGAGATCGATAGTGTTTTATTTAGTACTTCCTGAAACAAAGATTTGTTGGGAAACCCCAACCAATCTTCAAAGGTTTTTTTTAGTCTTTGTCCCAGCCCTACCTTACAGTCACAATTGCTCTGGCATTGAAAATGTTCTAGCAAATTAATGGCTTAATGCACTACTAATATAACTGTGATTAAATAAAACTTGGCACATGGATGTAAGTGTCATTCATATAAATTTGTACTTCATATATTTGCCTCAGGCTACAATAATTTATTATTGTGTGCTTTGTAAATGACAGTACCACCCAAAAGTAATTTAATGAACCTATGAGGCAATCCCATGGGACAGACCCATGTACATATAATTTTGCTTTTGTCATAAAAAGTTACTTCTAGTTCATTGTTTTTGCACTAGACTCTTCAGTAATACTTCTCCCAGCTTGAGTTTGAGTTGTACATTTATAACAAAAAATTTTCTCAAAAATAAATGCTAAAACAATTATTGATTGTTATTTGAATGTTGAACAAACCAGACAACAGCATGCAATTTTGCCCCATTAATCCCAGTGCAGCTGCAGAATATTTCAGGTGAAGCCAACCACTAAAGGAAGGCTTGTCAACATGACCCATTTATGTGTTGATTTCTACTGTATATGAGTAAAGCATTTTTGTGAATGTCAAATATTCAGCTGAAAAAACTAATTTTATTACGTACAAACATTTGTTTATGGGTTATTTGTTATATGATTAGATATAGTTATTATTAAATGTGTTAACGTTAAAGTGCTGTATAAATATCCCAAGTAATTCCTTCTGAGCAATAGTCCTAGAAAGGAAATTGGCCCACACGGAGAAACAGAAAAAATCTCTGACCCCGGCATGAATCGAACCCACGACCTCCGGAACAGATCACCGTTGCTCAACCAACTGAGCTACAAGGCCAGCTGGGAGCTGGTCGTGGGTAATTAAGAGATTTTTTCTCTTTCTCCATGTGGGCCAATTTCCTTTCTAGGGCTATCGCTCAGAAAGAATTACTTGGGATATTTATACAGCACTTTAACTTAACACATTTAGTAATAACTATATCTGTTTATTAGTGCTGAGTGGCCAAACCTTAATGGTTACCCCCTCACTTATGTTATATGATTAGTCTATTCCATGTTTTTCCCTTTCTTTCTACAGACAGCAGTTCTTAACCTAATCACAAAAATTACAAGTGTTATAGACAATCTTATTGTGGCACCAGATGGCTCAGAACTGGTAAGTTTGTCTGTGTGTGTGTGTGTGAGAGAGTGAATATGTTGCATGAACTGATAAGTGATTGAGTGCATGTGTGTGTCAGACAGAGACAGAGAGAGAGAGAGAGAGTGAGAGAGAGAGAGAGAGAGTGAGAGAGAGAGAGTGTGGGGGAGAGGGAGAATGAGAGAGAGAGAAGAGAGAGAGAGAGAGAGAGATAGA
>JANSTQ010145728.1:0-12330 GCA_026167885.1 Bergia puertoricense
CAGTTTCTTGGCGCGAAGCATCTTCACTACATTTTTTGGTGCATAAAACTTAAAACATCTAGTATCAAGTTCTGACTAGTTTTAGCTTTCAAACGCTTTAAGAATACATAACACCTTTCATATACCCTTACGCAAAAACGTCATAGCGTGCTTCGTATTGGGGCCATGCCTGATGTTTTTAGTGTTTCTGAAAGCCAGATAAACGTATTTTTTGAATCTGTACTGAATATTTTCAATGGCGCTTTATTTTGATGGTTACTTTGCAAAAGCACTCACTTCACGCGGCGGTCTAATGCTACTTCCCATTGCAAAATTTATCAGAATGTCAAATAGCTGTACTGTCAAAGAACAAATTGTTAACAGAACAAATTTTCCCACTCCCTTGGCATTTATGTTTCTCATTGAGTAGGGCAAGGGTGCCTTACGTGGTTTCGATTGTGTGACCTAAAGATCTTGGCTGAGGTTTTCACAAAGGTTCGGTGCAGCAAGTGTCACGCTGAAGGGAAAATAGTTTCACAGAAAATTAAAGCTAAGAAAAGGACAGAACACTGACCAATAAGTGGCGGAGAAAGAGTGCCAGTAGAATGTGGTGTCTCCTGTGATGGTATGTCGCAAAAAAAAGATTTTCCACTTTGAATGGTTATTTGACAGCCATCTCAATAGAGACTGGAAGAGTTCTGGATGTCGAACTTCTGGAAGGCTCACAAACACCTTGACAAGAACAGTGATGAATACAGAGCCCGGCAGGCAGACCATAACAATTGCAAGGTTAATTATACTGGTTCTGCACCGGCCATGGAACCTGAAGGTACTGACCACTAAACGCTCTATTGATCGCCATAACCTCAAGATACACTACCTTTTTATGGTGACATTGATATTAAGAGCTATACCAGAGTAAAGGATACCCATGCAAAAGATGGTTTTACTATAACAGAAGGAATGTATAGGACATGTGCAAGGAATAGAAAGGCCTTGCTGTAAAGGAAATTAACTGATGCAATGATTGACAAATTGCAATTAAATCAAATGTAAAAAACCTACCAGGAATGCTAGCTGATGCATCAAGCGAGAGCCGGCCACTCTCTGACCACTGCCCTGATGGTGTTGACAAGGCCAGCAAGACCAGGAAATACATGTACAAGCATGACCCTGGACTACCACCGCAGATAATAACTGAAGTAAAACCTGTGTTTGCTAGATGAAATGAAAATAGTCTGTTTGACAAATGCTTGCATGGAAAGACACAAAATCAAAATAAGTCAATCAATGCCATGGTGTGGGAGCGAGTGCCAAAGGAGGTTTATGTTGTCACATATGTTGCACATTGATGGTTAAAAAACAGTCGTTAACTTGCATAACGCTTTTGGAATCACTTCCGGCAAATATACAGAAGTCGAGCACAGCAATCCATAACTCTTACTCTATATTTCATTACTAGGAATAGAAGTTAATTTTTTTTCACCAGACAGCCAGACCAGTAATTACTTAGATTTGCTATCCTGCCCCAGTTTTTAATACACAGCTTGTTTTTTATTAATTCGTAACATTGACAAGAAAATACAGCTAGCACAAAGTGAAACCTGTTACAGTTATTGATTGGTAGCTCACTATATTTTACTTGACATTTGGTCGAGTTTAATGACAAGTTTGCTAGTCCGCCACAATATTTACTAATGATCGAGATCGTGGACTACTACCAACTTCGAACGCTTCAGCAATGAGATTTCTTTGATCTTCTTTACAAACATTCTTTGTAACTGTTATGTTTGTTGCCATTCGTGTCAGTTCTTCAGACTAGTAGTATCTGTATTCTGTTTCCTTTTTTATAATTCTAATGCAAGTATTATTTCAATGATTTTTTGATTGCTCGCATTTATTTCATATTTTTACAGAAACTGGAAAAGCGACGTGAAGGTCTAAGACAGGCGCAACTATCCGAAGCTGACAAAGAGAAAGCTGAAGAAATTTTGACCTCTTCATATGCTGTGCATTACATGTCGTCGGAAGAGAGCGATGCAGAAGCCCCCTATGGCGGTAGTGGGCCCCGTCCAAGAAAGTGCAGAACGTTGCCCTGGGAGCGCACGAAACTGAAGAATATAAAAAAGAAACTGGACTGCGCCTACAATCAAAACATAACTAGTGGGCAACGGCGGACGAGCGCTGTTGTCCGTAGAGTTGATGATGCATCCACAAGGGCAGCACCAGCTGAAAGCCCAAGATGGGCAGTGAGAGAACTTTAAGAAGTTTTAAATTCGTTTTACTCAAGTACTCCTGAAAACATTTCTGAATGAACTACAAAAAATGGACATTTTCAGTATACATATATATAAGCTATGAAAGATTATAAAACGTCCAAGATGTACCGTAGCACGCTGTTACATGTCACTTTAAATTAGTTATTGTTGTAAATAAAATGTTTTTTATTAATTAGCACGTTGTCAACAAGTTTGTTCTCAAATTCAACACAAAGCATGGCATTGGGACAAATAGAATTCAATCCTTGGGGCTTAGAGACTGAATCAATTTTGGTCTTTTTATGAAGAAAAATAACAAAATCTGGTTTCTTCTTCACACACTACACGTATATAGGCAAAACATTTACACCGGAAATCAAAAGATAAATAACATAGCTACATCCTTGCCAAACTTCGGTTCTTAACATTTAGTGTTAACAGATTTATTAACGTTTGTAGTTGGTAATTTATGAAGTAACGAAGATTTTAGGCAACCACGTGGTTATTGCGAAACTTAGCCTGGACAATCAAATATTATCCGTTAGTTCAGCTTTAATATTGCATATTAAAATGTAAAAATTAAGACCAATAGAGTATCAGTGAAAGATAACGCTTGGAATACCCGTCTAGTCATATGCGAGTATTTGCTAACGTTAACGTTTTATTTACAGTCTGCATATTAAAACCAATGAAACGTCACTATCGGAACAACATTTTTAAATAAAGTGGTTTTTTATTTCATTGGGAGCACAGGAAGAATGAAAGACGAACAACAACAGGCGGTGACAGCCTACCCTTTCCTCTAGTATCAAGGCAATGGTACTCGGAGCTAGTGGAGAAGCACCGTCACAACGGATAAAAAGAGACCAAATCAGCTTGCAAAGAGACAACTTCATGCAGCAAATTTCTGACACAAGAAATGCCATACATTTTACCCTTTCCTCTGCTGTCTTAGCAGTGGTATCAGAGTAATTACAAGCCCAACAGAAAGTAGCAGAACTATCGGAGAAAGTAAGACAGGAGCAAGGTCGATACAGCAAAAGGCCGAAACGAGACTCACCCTACATCGTACCTTTTCCATTGATATCGAGACAGTGGTACGGGTCACAAGGAAAGCAATGGATTGACAAAGCTAATTTAGAGGCAACTGTTGACCAGGATCTTGATGTAGTTGCTAACTGCGGTGAAAAAAAGCTTCGCCAGTGGAACTATTGTAACCAATATTGTAAATCTGGAGAAAAAGCTAAAATCTAGTTTGAGTTTACAAAGGGAAAAGCAGATTAAATCGGTTCTAAAAATGGCTTGGTATTTTCAGAAATATGGTCCAATCACTAGTGCAAAGGACGCTGCCCTTAAGTACAAGGACTATAAAGAAACAACCCTTGGGGAATCTTGGAAAATTGTCCAAAACTGGCTGAAATGTTTTCCATCCTTCGTCCGCACTTAAACTTCATCAAAATTGAAATTCAGGGAAACTCTTTCTTTGTTAAAAATCGCAATCAGGACTTCTCTCTAACCACTGAAAGGTTGGAGTCTTTGAGCAAAACTTTGTTCACAGAAAGCATGAACAACCACATAGAGAAGGAAATTGGAGGGCTTTACAAAAGAGCTTTAAAATTTGTAGATACGAAAAAAGACCGAGATTTAATCAATGGTCTTTTTCAGCTGCAACAAGTACAAAGTTTGTAGTCAAACTTTCTAGTGTGAAAAACAAGAGCTTCATTATTATGCAAGTATAAAGACATTGAAAAAACATCCAGGGTAGTAAGAAATGACATGACCACTGAACAACAGCAACGACTGACTGCGTGTATTTTTTACGCAAGAAAAGAGAAAGAATTCCTTAACAAATTATCCGTAAGGGGACGCCCTCTTCTGGCTGAGATTTTTCAGAATTGGGTTTCTTTTTGAAAGCATATTTGAATGCGGTGATATTGGTGGTGGTGTTGAAAGTCATCCTCGCTTGACAACAGATGTTTTAAACCGAAGTGGTGATAATAACTACTATATGTGGCAGGCAAGATAAAAGACATCATACTGGTAAAAATGTTAACGCTAAAATCTCTTTGAAGCGTCCTCCGCGAGACGTTTTATTTTGCACAGAGCAATCTCTACACTAACTTTCCTTGCCCATTACAAGGAAAATATCTGCCAAGTACCAGTGTTCAGTCAGCCAAGAAAAAGGTGGAACAAAGACGGGCACTTATGCTGGCGGATTTTGACCGCCACAACAAAGTTGTTACTACTGGGAGTGGGACAGTACACCTCTCTTTGAATGAAGATAATGCAAACACAGAAAGTGTAGCAGCATTGGTACAAGAATACGTCAACACAAATAAGTCGTATACAATTTGTGACGTATAAGGTTTTGAAATTAACGATAGTCCAGCGACGAGAGGTATGAAACATCTTGTAGTGTTTCGTTTTTCTCCGTCTAACTGGTACTGAAACCTTCACCAGGCGCAAACTGATAATGAACACGTTTTCTGACTAAGTTGTATGATTATACCCCAAATAGAATTTTTTTGTGGCCGTTGAAAGTCAGAATTTTGCTCACAAATTACCTTCATTTTTGATAGTTCAGTATATTATCTTTGATAATAAAGGACTAGGACAAAAATATCAACGTTTCTATTAGTATTTGGCATCACAAGTGTATAAATTCGCAATATGGTTTTAAAACATAAAATTGGAAAAATTGGAAAAATTGGAAAATTTCCGAAATTTTCTCTGTTATCATTTTTAAATGCTAATTAAAATGAGATTATTCAAAACTTAAAAAGTGAGGTAGTATGTCTGTCAAGATTTATTTGCTATGATTCGTAATTATGTAACCCTACATGGTTCTGCTCTTTTTCAGCTGCAGAAACAAGGTGGATTAGTTTAATGAAAACATTAGGGAGGATTGTAGAGAACAAAGATTACAATGACTAGGCCTTTGCCAATTATGCTAGCATTTTTTTGAGCATTTTAGTGACCGCTGAGCATTCGAGCATAATGCTAGCATTATAGTAGAATTTTTTGTCGATTTTTTTCAACCTAAGCTAAAATATAGACGAATATTTAAAAATAGCAGCTAAACAAACAACTGAAACCAGAATTAACACAGCAGAGGGCATATGAATTTCCAATTTCCCAAATCCCAAAACTATAACCAACATGTCAACAAAACCAAAATCTGAACACTCAACACGAGTCCCTTGTCACGTCGGCATGCGCAGCCTTTGCTCCGCCGCTGACCAGTTCCCAGTTCAATTTCCGACATCCAAGTCTAGGTTTTCACTACACGTGGTCCTTCACTACTCTTCAGTATTTTTTGTTCACTCTCATAAACAATAAATTGTGGGATATTCACAATTATTATTTTGACTATCGAATAGTCGATAGTCAACCACGTCAGGATTGGCAGCTCACTCCAGCGGCATAAATCAGGCAACTAAAAGTGTAGAAGTTGTAGCGCCCGCGGCAGTTCCCTTAACCAGTAGCAGTAAGACAACTGCAGCGAATCTCAGACGGGTGCTCAGAGCCAGAGGAAAAAAAGCATAATCAATGCATTAACAGCACCAATACCATTAGATTTAGCAAAAAAAAGGAAGGTTCCATGCAACCTCACACACTCAGGCAAGCGAAATACTTACCCGAACATCAGTAGTGAGCCCAAAAATGACAGTGTTGGGCAGAGAATAAAGGAACTTCCTGGTGAAAATTTCAAGGACTTGGCGGGTAAGCTCTTTTACACTTCCTGCAGAGAGGATGTAGGACTGAAAGAGTATTGTCAAACAGCATATCAGCAGTGAAAAACATGAAAAAGGAAAAGGCAAGCAAGCAAGAAAAATCGCACGAGAGCATGACATTGCGGGCATTCTCGTAAATTATGACAAAGAGGTTCAGCCTGTGGCAGAGACTCTTAGCACCGCACACCGAGTACATTGGCGCAAAGTTGTTCGCACATTTTTAAAAGCTGGAGTTCCGATTACAAAGACGGATCAGCTCCGAGAGATACTGGAAGAAAACGGGTTTTCCCTTACTCACAGTTCCCATCTGTCCTCACTGATTTAAACAGCGGCTTGCACGTCTGCTTCTTTTGACTAAGGCAATGACAGGCGAACAAACTGCCCAACAACTGTTAACTTTCCTTTCAACAAATTTAGGCATTCATTCATCCCTCCTCAAAGGAGCAATGCGAGACCGTGCAACTATGAATGATGTGGCCGTACAGTCATTGAAAGTACTGTTCAATGGTGTTGTGGATATTGGGTGTGTCAGCCACATCCTTGATCATGTGGGAGAGAAAACGTCCACATCTGTGCTAGAAGAGTTTTCAAAACTCTGGATTAGCCTTTTTGCACACAGCCCCCGGGCAAGAATTGCCTTACAAACCCACACAGAGGAAAGGCCGAAGACCTACTCTGCAACAAGGTGGTGTTCAAAGTTTGAAGTGATCAAGCAAGTGCATGCTTCATTCCGACACCTGCCCACTTTCCTTAATCGAGATGATCTCCCCAAGAAAACAAAGAAGTAGCTAAGGGACATCATTTTCGACCCGCGTCAGCTTCCCTAATTGCAGGTGGAATTGGCAGCCACAGTTGACGCTATGGAGCCATTTGTCAAGGCAACGTACAACCTTGAGGGCGATGGGGCGTTAGCACTTCGAGCATATCAAGAATTGAGAGTCCTGGATAATTTCATAGACACTGGTATCTATCCAAATGTCCTTCAGGCAGCGCAGACAGTGTCCCTGGGTAATTCAGCTGTCGAACAACAGTGGGTGAACTATGCAAGGCAATGCATACAGCCAGCATTTCAACACTACAACGACAAGTTCATTGAAGCTGACGCTCCTCTCAGGCCACTCGTTATGATCTTTAAATCATGTCAACTCTTTGATCCCGCAAAGGCAAGTGACGTGTGACCAAGTGCTGTAGCACTTAGTGAAATGCGCTGCATTCCATTCCTGGACTCAAACGAAGCCATCCAACAACTGCAGAGTGAACAAATATAGTATTTTCGATGCACTGTAAGATTGTTATCGACTCAGCATCATATCATGAAAGAGGTACGTTAGTTTTGTCACAGATTCAGTGCTGTTGCAGGGTTGCCATGTGGTCAGTGGAAATTCAGGGAAAAACAAAAAAAAATTCAAGGTCAGGGAAAAGTCAGGGAATTTTGCACAATTGGGTCAAGGAGATTCTAAATTCCTTCTTAGAGTCAGGGAAAAGTCAGCCAATTTTATATTTAACCGTTTTGATTTATTTTATGAAAGTGGTATCATTGTTGCCCCCAAAATAGTCGTTTGTTAGTTTATCTTTGTGCAAACTGTCATAGATAAGGTCAGCGAAAATTAGCTGTAGGTCAGGGAAAAGTCCGAGACAAGTCAGGGATTTTTTTTTATCCTGATGTACGTGTGGCAACCCTGTGTTGGAAATAGACTAGCGAAAACAATGTGACACATATTGTAAGCACATAAATATTATTATTATTATTCAGGTGGCTACATTGGAGACTAAATGGAAAGGGGCATGGGATTTGTTTTTGGATGACCTCTATTGTGAAATCCGAATAGAAAAAATAAGGTTAGAAATGGTAACTACGAACTGTAGAGCAACTCTATCCGGGGGAAGGCAGTGTTGTCAGGCTTCAGAGGCCATCTGGAAAAAGCAATAAACCATCTGCAACTTGTGCCAACCCTTAACCACTCAACCCGTCAGCCCCTGAATTCTGACCATTACGAGATGCAAAATTCGTGGCACATCGGGAAGAATTCGCTGATACATCCAGGTTATTTTCACCCCCCTCCCAAATCGTATTTGCAAGTGGAGTAGAGGTAGATTTTGATAAGAACACGCAAGCACTTACAGACATTTACGAACGAATTATGGAGTGTGAAGAGGACAAGCAGAAAAAGGAGACAAACGAGAAGGCGACAGCAGAGGAATTGAGACGGAGGGCGACAGAAAAACTAAGAAAAGAAAAATGACACAGCCGATGAATCTCCAGATGATGATGAATCGCCAACAAAGACAAAGAAGAGGTAAAGCCAAACAAGTCTGGTGGATATGCTGAAGGAGAGTAGTGGAGGAAAGCAGAGGAGCAGTAATAAAAGATCAAGATGGCGTCCAAAGCAATTCAATGGCAAAGTCAAGACATCACACGATAATCGACCCACAGTTCTGGAAGAGGGCCCGAACAATGCTGCTTCCTGCAAAAGGTGTGGAGCAGACCTTAAACTCTTAGAGAATAAAACCTATCGTATAGGACTTGGCACCTATTGGGTACTGCAATGTACCAACAGAATGGGTTTTGCACACATGAATCCCTCGCAGTTCCACACGACTCGAAAGTCGGGCAAGATCTTCGACGTAAACAGAGCCGCTGTTCTTGGTTCCCGAACTGTCCAGATTTAGCGCAAGATCAAAGAAAGGGTCAAAGATATCGTGTTTCCCATTCTATTGTTCAATGCGCAGTGAAAAGACAAACAATGACAAATATTACAAAGCCTTCTAGCGGCTTTCTGACACTAAGTGTCAATTCCGACACCTTTGAGTAAACGCTGATCTGAAAACACGAGAAACTAAATTTGCTTTTTCTCGCGAAAGATTTTCAGTCATTTTGGCATCTTCACAAGGCTTATTCTCCGCAGATATCTCATCGATTTTTTATGCCGTTTGCATTGTTATTAGGACAATATCCCATCTTCCACGCGGTGTCGCCGTTTTCAAAAATTCCTAGTATTTTCTGAGATATCAAGCGTTTTATGGAGACCACAAGTAAATTATTCCTCGTTTGACTTGAAAATTTAAAGCAAGCGAACGGAGCGGCAAAAATCAAAGCGGAGACACCGTAATGACATTCGATACGTTGAAAATCGATCGAAGCAAGAATGAAGAACGTGCAAATAAAAGCGGCGGTAAATAAGCTTCGCGGGTGGAAGGTGTTGTTTTGAACATTTTGAACTATATTTTTAATACGAACACCAAAATGAAAAAACGGCAGCGGATTTGAATTCTACATTTATTAACCTTTCAGAAAATTTATACTTTACTGGGGGTTCCGCGAATAGTTTATGAGTTACGCTAAATTAAACAAAAACACAGTTTCCTCTGGTGTATCCTTGAGACAGTCTAGTTATACATATATTATGTAGACAGTGGTTAACATTAATTGGCACCATTTTTGACAGAGTTGCATAATTTGTCGTATGTCGAAGGAGATCTAGAATGCGCTATTCTAAAGAGGAGCATTCTTTGGTCATTAAATATGTGAGAAGTGATGCACGTGGATCTTTAACGGTAGGAGGAAAACTCCTTTGGAAGAAGACTGAGAAGAGAAGGTAGGTTTGTGAGGAGAAAGACATGCATGTGTGTATGACCATATGCATAGGAGGGAATTGAATCTCCTGTGAAAGAAAGTGCGACAATTAAGTGATAGTGACATAATAAAAACAAATTTTGTCCTAATTTAATATAGTTATTGTAACAATAATGAAAATAATAATGATAATAAATTGATAATGATTACTAATTACAACTAGCCTACGGATACGGTATGATTGCTGCCGCTGTATAGTTATTGTTTTGAACTCACTAATTATCATACACGTTACAGTTAATCATGGGTATTGCAAAGGGTGAACCTTGAGATTTGAATACGAACCTTCGCATCTTGTTTAGACACATTGCATTGGGTATCTACTATTGGCTAATTGTATTTTTTTAATCATGGGGGTTGATCTCATTTCCAGACTCTTCCTGAAATTACGAATGTCTATCAGACTCCCTTCTCTGTAGTTTCCAATGTTTACCGAATCTCCCTCGCAGCCTCAGTGGTTAAGTCATGCAACACCTGGCGGAGTAATTTCCGTTGCGTGCTGGGGAGATTAAGTTACTCCTGGATTTTCTGTTGTCCTCAAGACTCACCTGGTGTGGACAAAATTTACAAATCGTCCATTTTTACAGACAGCTTGAGAAAATCCCTAGAGCTCATATTACATATTAAATAAATGTTTTGAACCCTGCATTTGTTTCGTTTTTCTTTCTAAAACATGGTTTACTTTTATTTAGTCTCCCTTGCATCCCCAGCAGTAAGAGTCACTGCGAGCTAGACTAACTTTTGTCCGAACAACCTTGAGATTCCCAAAATGATAGCATTTTGTTCTTGCAATTCTTTATAGATGATTGTCAACAGCAGTGTTAGCCTTCGCTTAATTACCAGTCTTATTTGCTGTATTGTATTCTACTATAGTTGATAAGGAATAAAAATATTGCCAGTTGTTTCACTTTGAACAATTTATTTTGTTAAACATAAACAGTTTCGGAGAATAACAGTTAACTTGTCTTCGCATGTGTACCATGTAGAAGACATTGAAGTACTGGAACGACATCTTTGTTTGTATTATAAACAGCCATAGCTTTAGAGTGTTACAGTGTGACAGTGACAACCATAGTAAACAATGACTCTCAATATATTTTCAAAAAGTGTAGTTGTCCCATCGAGATTGAGTCAAAATTAATTGAAATTAATGTTAAGAGCTATTGTTTGAAAACTGTGTAGCGATTTGCTAATCTTTCTTGGTAGCTCTGGTTGATGTTGTCCGACTGTAAATTCATCGATGTTGTTTGACCATGAAACGAAATTTGTTTGATATATTCTGTTCAATCATTACAAAGCACAACGTGCGAAGTTGTTGGTTGTAAGTGGAAATAACGATAAAACAAAACAATAACTTGCAACAGAAACGAAAGTTTGTGAGGCCAATTTCAGACACTGTACTTCACATGAGCTGAATTGAATTCAGTTTTTGGGCCGGCCTAAATTATTTTGATTGACTTAATTGATTCAGATGCAGAGATTAATTCAACTGAATTTAATTAAATAGAATAACCAATCAGTATTGTCAGCTGTTTTATGCAAAGTAAAAAATATATCATAATAATTTATTCATTTAGCTAGTTCGATTTGCCTGCTTAAAAGCCTTATTTGAAATAAAGTTTGACAGTTTGTAAAATCACGCACTCTAATGGGGATAAGATCCTTGGATAATGTCAAGTTTTCGCGCCTTTGTCATAATTGCAACTTCTTTCCCAACGTGTTTTTAAATAGTGCAGCCTGCTCCATGACAATGAATACATGTACTTATCATAATTATTAAGTATCTGGTAGAGAATTATCAGTCAACTTTTGTTTTGTTTTGTTGAAGGTTGCTCATTGCCAGTAATTGTGTTTTTCTTGATATATGTAACTGTAGCCTCAACAGTAAGAAGAAATAAAATAATTTCTTCATCTGTAAGTTCATTAAAGTCTTGGGCAGCAGTACTTTCTTCAGTTTGGAAGATGTTGTAGAGAACTTTCAGTTTGTCATCAAAAATACTGAAGGTAACACTTGGCTCCTTTCCTAACAGAACTTTGACAAATGTTGTTTTGCAATTGGTTTTTAGTTGTGCAAACCCACACGATGTGCACTGTATAAACTTTGAGTTAGTGGCGGTGCTTGCTTGAAAGTTAAATATTTTTGCTTATTATATGTTCTCACCATGATTTTCTTGATTTCATAAGTTTGTACAGAGATTTACCTTGTCTATATCATTTTCCCATAAAACAATCCTCATGGACCCACTTTGGTCTGTGAATGTAGCCTCCTGTTTCTTTAGGGTTTCCCTTTTGTATACACAGTTTTATAGTTGCCCTGAAGAGTTACTCTCCCAACTATATTAACTTGCTAGTTGGTGTATCCATCTTTGATTTCTGCTACTGTTGTGTTGGCAGCCACCTCTTGTTCATGCTGTTCTTCAACTATGTCGAAGTCTTTTTCTTGGTCAGTTGGCTCTTCTATTTTAGTTCTCTATTTTAATTACAATCCGTTGGCCCACGATCCTAATGAAGAAGATCGCGCCTGGCTGTATAATCAGTTGAAAAATTATGGCAGGTTTACTGGTCTTTGTTGGGTGTTAAGTCCAGAGCCAGAGGCTGTCGTCCCACTTCCAATTAAATCAGTTGAGGAATTGATTTATTCTGAAGACTTTTTGTTAGAGACTACATCAGAGAAGCAATTAGATTTCCTCAAATTAAATGTCAAGGTTAATTTGACTGATATTTT
>JANSTQ010145739.1:0-12329 GCA_026167885.1 Bergia puertoricense
CTGAGTTCCTTGTTTGAGCTTGTAGAAGTGAAGATTCCTCTAGCCACAGCATTATGATACTTCGTTCTTTCTGTCTTGGGGTGGGGATAAAGAGGCAATTTTCTTCTACCTTTTTTGAGGGGGTACCCAAAAATACTGGATTGCGTTGGGGGACTCTAGAAATTATTTTGTTTTTTTAAAAAAACGTCTGCCCATGCCCTCGCAGTATACATAATAAATGCAGCCTTACTTGATTGGACAACGATTTGTCCACTACACAAAATTTAGTGAAGTTTTCCATAGTCGTTCCATTTTGCGGTAAAGCCGGGCCAACTATGGAAGCTAGACCTCGATCTTGGTAGAAAATATATTTTTTCCGAATAAGTGATGCTTGGGATCTTTGCAGAAGTTAACTTTAGTGGATTATTATTAGTACTTATTAGTTGCCCTTGGTACGTGGGGACTGAGGCGAGCTGTTTAAAATTGCGTTTATACGAAGTACAAAACAATAGTTTATGAAGCAAAGATGGCGGACAGAAATTCTGCACAAAGGTATTTTAGAATCAACCCTGCTGCTTGAAAGATGAATCGAGGAAACCACAAAAGAGTGAACATATTTAAGAATGGTTACCGGACCGGTGGGAAGGTAAAACAGCCCGAGAAGATCAAAGTAACTGAAGTTTCATCAAATCTCTCTCTTGGGTTATGACCGATGCGCAATCGTCAATTGACAATTGAGTGAATTGTGCAATACAAATATAATGTTTATTTACACTCAAATAAGTTTCACGAATAAAAATTGGTGATCAATTACGGTGTACTGTCTTCTGACACTAGATTGCAGTAGATGTGTTAACTAGAACGGTAGATTATAGTTAGATTATCTATAGTTAATGTTGTTGCTTACTGTGCATACAGTCTTATATGATTGAATTGTGAGCACTGTGAATATGATTTGCCTTTGCCGTTGAACCTTGGAGTCTGCAGTCAACGCAACTGATGACAATACTAGTCTATCAAGAAATATTCTATGATAATCAGTCGATTGTTATCAAAAATCAATGACCAGGGCGGTAATTAAAATTATGCTTATAACTTTATTGACTTTCATTGACTTCCTATATAATATAAAATGTTATTAATTATCATTGATTTGTGTTGAAGACACTACTGTCATCAGTTCATCATATTGCATAGGCTCTCCAAGGACCAACAAAAGTTCAGTGAGGATTGATGGCTGTTGATGGCTAATGATGCAACCAGTGGCTTTCATCACCTGGTCATCAACATACTGCTAGCAATGGGTTCCAATTAACTAGTTGTCATCAACTTGAATGATCACTACCTAAACTACAGTTTGTTGTTTAAAGTTAATTTCAGTCTCTGGATCATTGGCTGACTTACTGAAGAAAGCTGAAAACAAACTTGGTGTGTCAGATGCAACTGCAGTATACACATCCAAGGGAGGGCTTATAGATGATGTTGACTTGATTAGGTGAGGAACTACTTACTGATAGGGGATCTGTAGGGGTCTGTCAAAGGCTTATTGCCTTTTGTACCCATATATATTCTTTCAATTGGTAAGCTTTTTTTTGCGAAGCCTGCGAGTCATCAAACCTGGTTGCTGATAGACTTTGAAAAGTGACCTGACATGCCTTCAGTGTCTTGCAATTTACTTTACAGAAATTTGATTGGTTAATTAACTACTAACAAAAAACTGCATGTATATATAGCAATTTATTGTATAAATTAACTGCACATGGCCAGATGATTTAGCATGTTGTGCGGCAAGATCCTTAGTCAGAGAGCTTTGAGCAAACTTTCAGACACTGATTCCTGGATTAATCGCCTTTATTTTATTTCTCAGGGATGATGAAGTCCTTTACATTTCTAATGGAGAACCATTCATAGGTAATTAAATTTTGATCATTTAAATTTACCTAATGGCAATGCATTTTGCAACTTGTCTTGTGTATAGTGCACTAATCTGTATAGAATACACTTGTGTGTATAGAGTACACTAAATCTTGTCAACATACAGTAGATCTATCACACTTGTCTGCATGGAGTACACTTGTCTACAAAGAGTACACTTGTTTTTATAAGAGTACATTGTCCCCATAGAAAACACTTATCTGCAGTGAGTACACTTGTCTGCACAGAGCATACTTAACTGTAATGAGTACACTTGTTTAATATGTAGAGCACAATAATTGTCTACACAGAGTGCACTTGTCTATGTAGAGTATGCTTGTCAGCAGAGAGTACAACTGTGTGCTTGTTGGCATAGAGTATGTACACTTTACCTTATAGGCTACACTCGTCACTTTGAGTATACTAATGTCTGCATAGAATACAAGGCTTAATCACAGTCTTTATATCAGATCCTGATTCATTTTGGGATTGTCAAAAAGTTCAACTGGGAACAAATTTGGCAAATGGAGACACTAGTGGCAAATGTAAGTACCTTAACTTGGACTTGTTAAGAACGATTTACCTTAGGTTTAACTGATCTAAAACTCTTAAAAACAGTAAAAATGCATCACTGTCAAACTAAAATTATTTAGATGCTGATTTTTGGGTATCTTCAGCATTCTTTGTCAGAGTAAATTATGCAGAAATCTGCTCTACTTCTCTGGACATCTAGATTCACTTTTCGCTCAGCCTTGTGCAGAATATTGACCAGATGTCAAAAGAAGTTTATTTAATGACTCTCAATAACTCAAACCTTCAAAGGAAATGGAAAAAGGTTTGTATCAAGGGTAAAATTATAAAGGAAACAACCCGAAGGGAAAACAAAATATATTACCTTGAGTTTGCAGAGGTTTGAGTTACCACGGGTTTGAGTTAACAGGGGTCAACTGTTTACCAATATCAAGCTTTTCGAGGCTAACAACAAGAATTATGACAATAAAATTCAAACGACTTTTCCACTCTCAAAGTTCTCCAACTTTTCGTTACATATAATTATGAGTTAATAACAAGTGAATTGTTCTGATTTGCAGCTTACAAGGATTGGGTTGCTCTGAATGTGGGTGGAAAGCTCTTCATGACCTCAAGGTCAGTGAAAGATGTTCTTGAAACTAAATGAAGCTACAATATTATGTTGTGGGTAGAATAGATTTAAACTTATTAAAGGTAGATTTGGAACTGTTTAGTAACACTGTACAAGTATATAAAAATTAGAATAAATCGCTTATCGGAACAAGAAAGGATGTACTATGCAACAAGCAACATTGCGACCATCTCATATGAGGGCTCAGGCATGGATTGTCTCATGCGTGGGATCGCACGCTCATGGGCATTAAGGGCTGTATGTCACATGACATAGTTGTGTCACGTGACAAAATGGCAGTTGCCTGATGAAGACCATGTGAGATGGTTGCAACGTTGCTGGCTGCATACTGTAGTACATTTTTTCTTGTCTCAGTAAGCAATTTCTAATTTTTACTAGCTTAACAACTGGATGAATGACAATATTCATAATCATACTGTACAAGTATGTGTGCTGACATCACAGAAAGGTTTTGTCTTAACTTAGGAGTAGCAGTAAAATCTTGTCTTTAACTTTTGTGTTTTAGGTATGTACAATGCACCATCCTTGCAATTAACAAATACAACAGTTGAACCTTCCAGTAGTATCTCAGATAATATATTTGCATAGTAAATACTTCATGAATACATAATATCAAATCCATATAATTATTATTATACATGCCAGTAGCCACCTCCATGACCTGCTGTTGCCCAATTGACATGTCTATTCTAAATATTACCTATGAAGAATTATAATTACCATCCTTTTAACTCTTTCAGCCCCAGCCAGTTTATCAACATCTATTTTCTCCTTACATTATCAATATAAAATAAGTTGTTTGGTGGTGGGAATAAAGGAATTGATCACACAAAATAAGCTATCTAGTTTGAAAAGCGAAGTTCTTCCAAACTGTTTAAAAGGAACATATGGAAACAGTTTAGGAGAATTTAGTAACACATCAAATGCCGTGTTTGGGGCTGAGAGGGTTAATGTCAAACAGTTTAAGGTAAATCATTTTCAATTCAGAATTGAATACAAAAATAGTTGCAGTTATTATTTTAACAGGTCTATGAAATATGTTAAACAATTCAAATTATACACAATTCATCTTAATTTGTTCTAGATTTAATGTAGTTTCCTGTTTCACAGGAGATTTTCGCTTTAATTGTAGATTCACTTTAACCAAAGAACCTGGTACTATGTTGGCAAGAATGTTCTCTCCACAAGGTAATATGGTTTAGTAAATCAGCAGAGTGAGTAGGTTTACACTGTACAGAATTTAACCCCTTTCTAGATACATCTGAAGCATTTATTGATTAATAATGAAAAGTTTTTAAGATTTTACAAAAATTCTTGGGGATTAAGTTAAATTAAGTAACACTGCAAGTGCTCAGTCATATGAATTTGGATTTTAACTAGTTCAACATTAATTTAGTTCATTACCATTATTTTTTGCAAAGTTGTCTTTAGTGGAGAAGGGGTTTTAATCAACATCATAAATATGCACACATTTACCTGTTATTGTTATCCTTTCAGGTGACAGCTAAAAATCTAAATCATTTAGCAAGTTCAGTGGTTCACTAACTAGTGTTAAGTGAATGTGTCAGCCAGTGTTTCAGTGGTCTTGTGGTTTGATTTGGTTAAATTAAAGTGTCATGAATTTGAACCCCAACCAGGCCACCGTGTTGTGTTCTTAAGTACGACCCATTACTAGGGATGGAAACTAAGGCTGGCCTGATGGCCAGTGGCCACCAAGTTTCACCTAGGGCTGTTAGATTTCATGATGCACTGGCCCATCTGGTCGGTATGTTTTGCCAAGAAAAGACATGCATTCATGCTGGATACTAGTGAATTCATATAATTGTAAACAAATATTACCTAATATTGTAACACAACTGTAAAGTACCATAACTCGTCAAGTGTTGTTTTTTTATGATGTCAACTTCACTTTGGACCAGAAATGAACTTTTTGCAACCTTTTTAAGACATCTGTATTCTTTATGATTCGTATCAATTTTGTGTAATAAAGGATGTACAGTGCCATCAGTTAGTTTCCACTCCTGCATTACTCAACTTGCAGTATTCATCTCGGCTGTATAAATGAGTTCCAGCTTCTGCTGGGGGCTAACATGCAGTGAGTTAGTATCCTGTCTAGAGGTATGTAATTGCTGAATGTCATCTGGTAAGTCTTGGGGCTTGGAAAAAGGTTTAAGCTTATTAAGCAAATGAGAGTTTGTGACAAAGCGGGTTAGGTACTCATACAATGTGTATTTATATAGCTGAGCTAACTAAAGCAATGATTATAAGTGTCTAGCTCAAGGATACGACACAGTGGTCGGATAAGAATTTAACTTACATTCTTAGTCAGAGCCAGACACTCTGACCATTCAACCACAACCAGTAGTGGTGACAGTACATATTACTAATTGTCTCTATCATCTATGTAGACTCATGGTCCAGCGTCACTGACAGCAATGGAGCATATCTCATTGACAGAAGTCCTGTTTATTTTGAGCCTCTCTTGAACTACCTCAGACATGGAGTTTTGGTTATTGATGAAGGGGTCAATCCTCGAGGTATGAATTTGTACAGGTTTTGAAATGTTGTGTTCCTATGTAGTAGTTCAAATTTTTCTCTGGTATGATTTTTTTTTAAACCAGTTCAAAAATTGTAAACTGGTTCAAAAATTTTAAAGTGGCAGATAAATTTTAAACTAGTACACTATTTTTTTCTGTGGTATAATTTTTTTTAAATCAGTTCAAAAATTTTAAACTGGTTGAAAAATTTTAAACCAGCAGATGAATTTTAAACTAGTACATTTTTTAAACTAGTGTCTAAAAAAAAGACTGGTATTGGGTTGGGGTCTACGGTTAGGGCTAGGAACAAATTAATCATACAGAATATTGGGATATTGGGATGAACTCCAGCTGAAGCACTGGTGGTCAAGTGGATAAGAAGGCAGACTGTCATCCTGAAGATCGGTGGTTCAGATCTAGGTATGGGTAAGTGTAGTTGTTGCAAAAAAAATAAAATAGTGTGTTGTAAGTATAGAGGGTAGGTGGTGATTAGACAGTAGGGTAGTCAGGGGATGTAGGAGAAGAGTCAGGGAGGGGAGACTGGATGATAAGAGGGAAGAAAGGGAGAAATTTCCCCCCAAAAGCCAAGGGCTCCCCTATTTTGGCTATGAATCCCAAAAAAAATAAAATCCCTTTTTAGAATCTCATACCAGTTTAAAAAATTTTGTACTGGTTTAAAATTTTCATACTGGTTTAAAAATTTTGGACCAGTACAAAAAAAACTGAATCATACAATCATGTAGGTAAAATTTGAACTACAACAACTACACATCTGCACTTTTCTAGATGCTCTACAGCAAATGTTGTGTTGTTAAATTCCTATTACCATTATTCAAAAAATGTTTATAATACAAAGTTTGGTTTTCAATGAATGTTATGGAAATCAAAATTTAAAAGTTACAGGCTTGGAAGACCTAGGAAAATAAAATTAAGCATGGAAATTCTGAGCTGTGGTTGTCAATTCATGGCAGCTTCATGATCCACTTATTTTTGAAACATTTTTCATGGAGAGTCATGGTTTTACATATCAAACATATATGAAAATGAACCCTACTTTATACACTAGTTAGGAGAACATTCTTAAGAAAGCTGATACTGCTTCTATCAGGGTTCCTAGGTTCCTTGAAAATCCAGAAATATACTTGAATATATGGAAAATCAATTTATTCCACTGGGCCTAGAAAGTCAGGACTTGATACTTAGTCAAGTTCCTTGAAAATCTTTGAATTGGTTGCCAGCTGCAGCACCAGAAATATGGCTGTTAAAGTTTTCAAAATTTCAAAAGTTGCAAATAAAATGCCACCACAGAATGCCCACGAATCTGCTAGAAAAGACCCTGGAAAGTTGTTGAGTTTCATTTTGAGTTAAGGGTGGTAAGTAAACCCTGATATTTTAACCAATTTTTAAATATCATAAACAAGTCTGTAAGGAAAAGTTTGAAGTTTTTAAAGTTTTTGGGTTAAAGCAGCATGGTTATGGTTATAAATTATATAAAAAAAGGAAAAGGTAGAATTTTAAAATTGAGACCAATCAAATCTTCAACAAAACAGAAAGCAAAACATTGTTCCTCGCAAGAGCAGATGGTCCGCCCCCTAACTATGGAAACAAATTTACTGACAGTTTTGTTTATGCTTTGTTTTTGTTTGTTGCAGGAGTGCTTGAAGAAGCAATGTTTTTTGGCATAACAGGTATCATTGAACAACTTGAAGATATGGTCAAGGTAAGTAGTGTTATTTCTGAGTAACACTGTGGTCTAGTTGGCCGCACTGGACTGGTACAGAGATATGTGAGGTGTGAGAGAGGTGTTGACTGCCTTTTGTAGGCTAGTTGTTTGCATAAATCTGAGGAATTTGTCAGTTCAATCTGCCTGTATTGAGAGGTACAACAAGTAGTGGCTTTAAGTGTACCGTTAAGTGTAGGGGGCAGAAAGTGCCCGCAGCCACTTTTCTCAGGAAGCATTAAAGTTATACCAACCAAACTAATTAGGGCATTATCAGATGATCAATTATCTAATTAACCTTTTGTGGTGTCATATGACATCACAGGACGCCATCTTGGATTTCATAGCTGTCATCTTGGATTTTTAAAGAGTCTCATAAATCACCGAAAAAGGACAAAATGTGTTTCAAAACATTGAAAATACATTTGAAACATACAAATTTATAATTCTAATGCAAAGACAGTAAGAAAAAAATGTTTTGAAAAAAATTGTCACTGAAAAAGTGGTTGCCATGGCAACGGCCTAATTAAGTGGGACAAAAATGACACGTCAAATGATTCCCCAATAAATTCTGGGAAAAGTCACCAAATTTCGTTGCCAGATCTGCAACAGCTGCTGAGCTATAGTGGTTTGAATTTGACGTGGGCACTTTCTGCCCCCCCCCCTCCCAGGCCAGATAGGGTTAAACCAATCAACTCTATCTAATAGTATTCAACATCATCCAATTTGGTGTTCAAACAGATCCAACATTTTTCGTGTTGGAAGAGAACAACCATCCAATATCATCAGGCATCATTCAACAAGGTGTTCAAATATGCTGTCTAGCAATGTTGGGTGTTGTTGGACCAACTTGTTGGATCTGTTTAAATTGGCCTTCTGATATAAGATTTTTTTTATAAAAAGAAAACAAGTACATGTATTCTTACAAGAAGATTTGCATTATTAAAAGTGATTTTTGTCTGTGGTGCTATTAGTTGTGTTGATTGCTTTACTAGGGTATGGAGAAGAAAGAAAATGCACCATTGACCAGGAACGAGTTTGTAAGAATTATGCTGTCAACGCCATCAGACTGTGAACTGAGGGGTCAGGTACAGTTTTTGAGAAACAGCTTTGTATACATTTGGCTGAAGACAATGTTTGAAGGCCAACCTTATACATGTATGAGGTCTCTATAATAAGAAAAATATATTTTATATCGCTTAACACGTGAGCACAGATATTTTAACCCTTTCAGCCCCAACTACGACATAAAAGTTATATGCTGCTAAATTCTCCTACAATGTATCAATGAGTTCTTTTTAAACGGCTTGGGAGAATTTGGCTTTACATCTTAGATGATTTTTCATATGTGGTCAATTAATTTATTCTTAATCCAAATAATGTCTTTTGTAATATAGTTAAAGGTCTGAACCATAACGAGTCAGTGTTTGTAGTTGGTTGGTCGTGTGGGTGAATTTTAAGACTGCTGTTGGCTGTAACTGACGTTTCGACAACCGCCATGAAAGTCTTTTTGAAGACGACTCCCACACAGTAAGATTGAAGAGTGGTTAGGCAAAGAATCTCCTTTTGATAACCAAACTTTTGAAAACTTTACTTACGAGCTGGCTCAGAATTGTGCAAGTGTTTTTCTTTACTTCACCTTTCGTCCAGAAAAAGAAAATTCAACAAAATTCAGTTAGTAACAAATGGAAGAAAGATCCCGCATTTGAATAATCTGAATTTTATCTGAATTATCAGGACTCAGAGTTAGTGACCACTTGTTTGCATATGCGACTATAGATTTTTCAAACGCATCTAAAACCTTTTACTTAGGCGTACAAGTGCACTCATTATAACTAATGACGAGAAACTATAATTATCTGCTTCACAAATAGTCGTTTCCGACAAAAGATCAACTGGGAAACCACTGCGTGAGAGATTAGACAAGATCGATTTGTTCCTAATCTGAATGGAGAAACTTTTCCTTAAACTTGCTTACACCTTGTCTTATTGGCCTTTGAAAATATTTTTGTCAGTTTTGGCATTGTGGCTAAAATTTAGACGATGAACCTAAAAGTTGAAATCTGGTCGCATATGAGTGCCTAAAAAAACTGAACTTTGATCTCTGGTTCCGCAGAAGAGGTATATATCTCATTATTTCGTGACCATGGATGAAGATAGAGAATGTAGACTTGTCAAAGCTGACACTGTTAAGGCGGGAGCAACAAGGGTGTGAAGTTAAAGAGGATAAATTATTCCAAGCTGGGATCTTGGTAATAACATTCTAAGGTTTATATTGTTTCTATTTGTGTCCTAAGGGTGTGAACCTGGAAAGTGCAGACTTGTCGAAGCTGGATCTCAGAAATATCAACTTCAAGCTGGCAAACCTCCGGCGCACCGATCTGTCGGGTGCAAACCTGTCTAACTGTTGTCTAGAGATGGCTGACTTGACAGGAGCTCATATGGATGTAAGGTTTTTGTTGCGTACCGTAAAATCTCAAAATATTATTTAGGTTATATTTGCAAATAACTCAAGCATAATTTTGTATTTTTTATGCGTGTATAATAAGTCTTAGCTGCAAATATCTCCAAATATCTTTCCGATAATTGTTTCTGGAAGTTCTCAAGAACGTTGTAAATATTCAAAACATCTAAACAACTAAACATCTCGAATTCTTAATGTTTCTATATAACTTCATATGCCTTATTCAAATATGATTTCTTCTGATAAATCACTTGGGTTTGGAGGCTTCCTCCGTTCCAAAACGGAAACAAACACAAACTCCGCACATTGTCTTGGCGAATTCGGTAGTGGAAAGGTCTGAAGTGTAAAGGCTGGTTCACACTAGCGACGCAACAACGCAAACGCAAGCGCAAGCATCTCATCAATATCAACAGAATAACAGAATGCTTTCATGGATGACATGCTAGCGCTTGCGTTTGCGTCGTTGCGTCGCTAGTGTGAACCAGCCTTAACAGAAGGCGGAAACCGCTGGGTTAACCTGTGGCTGATACTGAAATAAGGCATTCTTGCGAAATGAACTGTCCAGAGTGCAATCATTAACTACAGATATTTAAAAAGTCTCGTTTGTCTGCACCTATCAACACATTTTCTTAATCTCTCTATAATATCTCTAAATATCCCCAAAAATTAATTGATAATTGTGTTTCGAGAAAGATTGGAAAAACTGTAGTGTTTTGTACTGATCAAAGAGAACTTATTGTTGGGACGATTCAGCCACTCGCACAATGTAACCTCCAAATGCATTGATCTTTTACCCAATCTTCCTGTTTGTTAAATCGATCTCTTTGTTTACTTTTAAAAATTGTTGTACTTAGTATGTTTCTGATAAAATAGCAGGTTTCTGAAAATAACATTTTTGTAGGGAACAAACACGATCAGACTTGACATTTTACGTTTGCAGGATGTATTGAAAATGTGTTTATTTTCTGTTGTTTATTGCTGGCGTCATTTGCTTACGAAACTCAAAATTACGTTGGATAAACAAATTAACTAGATAGTAAGAAATAACATATCAAGCGAAATTCCACCTTCAAAAACCTGCGTCTGAAGTTTGAAAATTTTGTGGGAAATTATTATAAGCAAATGTGTGAGAGGCAAGATCATGCCCTTCCCAAGCGAAAATTCGCATATCTTTGCTTTAAATTTTGGTAAAATGCAGATGTAAATTTCTCGGTGATGTTTTTGTCTAAAAGTGTAAAACCTTGCAGAGTAATTAATCTTTATATTGTTTATTCCATGATTTTCTTTGTTTGTCCGCCAGGTGAAATTTTTATTATTTATACGAGTAAGAAAACGTGCAAACAGAGGCTAGACCAATGCTTCCAAGAAATTGGCCTGTTGCTTCCACGAAATTGGCGTATCGCTTCTAAAACATAGGCCTGTTACTTCCACGAAATTGGTCTCTTATTTCCAAGAAATTGGCCTATTGCTTTCAAGAAACTGGCCTATTGCTTCCACGAAATTGCTTCCAAGAACCGCAAATCTTTTTCGCTTTAATCCCGAACTACATTATATTCCGTGCATCAGGGGGCAATACTGAGCAGTGCCAGACTGCAGAGAGCCAGTTTGGAGAGAGCTTCATTAAAAGGTTGCAATTTTGAGGAACCAGACGGCACGGGTGCTCTGCTGGAGGGTGCCAACCTAAAGGCCTCGGACCTGGAGGGCAGCCAGATGACCAATGTCAACCTTCGTGTTGCCACCTTAAAGGGGGCGAATTTGAAGAACTGTAATCTACGAGGGGCCATACTGGCAGGGGCTGATCTGGAGGTGAGTTTAGGGCCCTGTACCATCCTTGGTGTGTTGATCTGGAGATGAGTGTTAGGGTTATAAGGGCAGGGGCCGGTGTGGAAGTGGGCCATCTGGCAGGGACTGACTTAGAGATGAGTGTTAGGGTAATAAGGGAAGGGGTCGTTGTGGAAGTGGGCCGTTTGGCTGGAACTGACTTTGAGATGAGTGTTAGAGTTATAAGGGCAGGGGCCGGTGTGGAAGTGGGCCATCTGGCTGGGACTGACTTAGAGATGAGTGTTAGGGTAATAAGGGAAGGGGTCGGTGTGGAAGTGGGCCATCTGGCTAGGACTGATTTAGAGATGGTTGTTAGGGCCATCTTCTCGGCTAATCCGGAGGTATTGTCTCTATAACTGTATTTCTTGGCATAGAAATCTTATGGATTATTCTACAATTTTGTTTTATTGTCTCAATTTGAGATTTTTTTACGTATTATCGTATTTACCTGTCTCTGTTTGATTCCCTATCTTTGATCTTTCTCTCAATTCGTAATCAAATTTTTATTTTTTTTTAAATTTTTAAATTGTTTTCTTTTTTTCTTTTTTTAAATAAAATTTTCACACAGAGTAGTGATCTTTATTTTGATTATTTTGCTGTTTAACTTCCCATTTGGGGAGGCTTTATAACCTCAACTTTAATCCTTGTCATAGCTCCAGCCCTTACAGCTGTGCAGTCGATTGATCATTCACAAACAAAGATCAAATAATAATAATAATAATAATAATAATA
>JANSTQ010145750.1:0-12329 GCA_026167885.1 Bergia puertoricense
AATTTCCAAAGGATGTGTTGATAATCTCTCTTTAGTAGAGCCCAGAAAGCGGTAAAAAGTTAAATATATCAGAAGAACAAGACAAATTGCTTTGGAGCTACAAAGCTGTGGCCGACCCGCCGCCATATTGAAACTGTAATTCCGCCATGCCTGAGGAACGAAATTCTCCGTTACTTAGACGATGGCCACCAGGGAAACACAAGAACCCGTGAAAATGCAGCTTCCTCAGTATGGTGGCCTGGCATTTCACGCGACATCGAAAGGATGGTGCACGAATGTCCAATGTGCGAGAAATACCGCAAAGAGCGGATAGAGCCAGTGAGAGTGACCGAATTCCCCGACCGACCGTGGTCAAGGGTTGGAGCCGACTTCTTCCAGCACGAAGGGAAAGTCTACCTTTTAATTATGGACTATTATTCTTGCGATGTAGAAATTTCAACTATGTCCAAACATGTGAATACCATCGACACCATTCATAAGATGAAGAGAGTTTTCAGCAGACATGGAATCCCAGACATCCTGTTCTCAGATAATGACCCCCAGTTCGATTTTGTAGCTAGCTGGGGATTCAAGCACATCACCTCGTCCACCAAGTATCCGCGATCAAATGGCGAATAACAAAGAGCTGTTCAGACAATGAAGATGATTCTCAAGAAGAGCACAGATGAGTATGTGGCACTTCTAAGCTATAGAAACACACCACTCCACACTGGCTACTCTCCAGCACAGCTGAGCATGGGTCGCAAACTGAAGACCAGGGTTCTCTGCCACCCTAATGAGCTCAAACCACAGCTGCCTGACTATGCGCTTGTAAAGAAGAAGGAGAACGCATATCGCGATAAGATGAAAGCCGAATATGACCGAAGACACAGAGTCGTGCAGCCTAATGGCCCATTTCCAGGTGGCCGTGTTTGGATCCCAGACCTCAAGCGAGAGGGTACGGTCATGAGATATGAGGAATCCCCACGGTCAGTCGTCGTTGATACGCCACAGGTGATGTCAGACGGAACAGGCGCATGACAAGGAATGTCTCAAACAATTCTTTCATACCACACAAGCCTGTTCTCATACCCCAGATACCGTTCCCAAGAGTGACCCGAGAGGTTGCACAACCCGTCGTGGACCAGCCCGAGGAAGAACCACGCCCAGAGCTTGAAAAACACCCAGCCATTGATGCAGCAGCAGACCAACCGGTTTTGAGAAGGTCTCAAAGGGTCCATCCCGCCCACCACGAAGATATGTGGACGAATATTAAAGTTGTTGTAAAGAGTTGCCATTCGAATGACACTGTTTATTATGTTACTTGTTCAGTTGCTGTTTGAAAAAAGGGAGATGTAGTATCACTAATTGTAGCATGCGCTGGACAGCATAGATTGCGGGCGCATACGAACTGGGACACGCGGCTGTCACTTGTTCGTTGTGTGCTTACGATTGAACTGTCTAGGGTTAACACCCACTACCCTTACGTCTTTAACTGTAAATCGAAACTTAGAAAAACAACTTTACCAATGAATAGAGCTTGCATTAGCACTTACATTTTATAGTCGTTTTACCTTTCACAATAAGGTTGAATTTGGCTTCTTCACCTCGTCCAAACACATTTGAAGGAATACACTTGTACGATCCATTGTCAGACAATGATAGCTTTGTGATCTTGTAAACGCCAAACATGTTCTTTGAAACCAGCTTTTCGTGATGGTAAAACTCAAAATCATTAGCTGGAGGTCTTGCGTTTGTTGTACACTTAAGAACCAACGAACGTCCAAGACATACTCGACCGTTTTTAGTATCAGATTGTAGATTAGTCCAGTAAGGTTTCACTTAACAAAAAGAATCAATCATCCAATTAGATTTTACATAAAACAAAATTGATTACAAAGAAGTAGCTAATCTATCTACTAGACATGAAAACATTCGATAACACAACCAAATTAGGTGAAACATTTTGAGACAGAATTTAGCATGAACATTGATAAAACAACCAACTTTACTCCTTTTTCACTCTACTCTACTTTATCTAGTCTACTGTACTTTATTCTACTCTACTCTACTGTACTGTACTCTACTGTACTGTACTGTACTGTACTCTACTCTAATCTTAGCTCTACTCCATTCCACTCCACTGCACTTCACTCCACTCCACTTCACTCTACCCTGCTCTACTCTACTCTACTCTACTCTACTCTACACTATTCTACTCTACTCTACTCTACTCTACTCTACTCTACTCTACTCTATTCTACTCTACTCTACACTATTCTACTCTACTCTACTCTACTCTACTTTACTCTACTCTACTCTACTCTACTCTTAGCTCTACTCCACTCCACTCCATTGTACTCTACGCTACACTACTCTACTCTACATTATTTTACTCTACTCTACTCTACTATACTCTACCCTAATCTACTCTACACTACTATACTCTACTCTTCTATTTTACTCTACTCTACTCTACTTTACACTACTCCACTTTACTCTACTCTACTCTAATCTACTATACTCTACTCTACTCTACTCTACTCTAATCTAATCTACTCTTCTCTACTTCACTCCACTCTACACACACTATACTCTACACTACACTACTCTACTCTACACTATTTTACTCTACTCTACTCTTCTATACTCTAATCTACTCTACTCTACTCTACTCCACTCTACCCTACTCTAGTCTACTCTACTCTACTCTACTCCAATCTAATCTACTCTACTGTTCTCTACTCTTAGCTTTACTCTACTCCACTCCAATGTACTCTACACTATTTTACTCTACCCTAATCTATTCTACTCTACTCTACTCTACTCTACCCTAATCTACTCTACACTAGTCTACTCTACTCTACTCTGTTCTACTCCACTCTATTCTACTCTATTCTACTGTACTGTACTCTACTTTACTCTACTCTACTCTACTCTACTCTATTCTATTCTATTCTATTCTACTCTACTCTTCTCAACACTGCTATGCTCTCTTCTACTCTGCTTTGTAGTGTACTCTAGTTTACTTATTACCGAATCGGAATCGTTTTTCATACGCCAAACACCTAAAACGATAACTAACCTTTGATACTATAATAAATCGAACCTGGCTTATCACGGTATGATGCAGGAAACATTTCTCGTGTTGCTTCATTAAGTTGGCAGTTGCGATCCACCAAGGACCCTGTTTTATAGTTAAACGAGTAGCAATTGGGATTGTTTATACAATGGGCTTGACATCGCTCCTCGGGGACATGATCATAGGTTCTCACGGAATGACCTTTCAATATCTTGTCTGAAAATGTGTAAAGGCGTTAGACTCTATTTATATGGAGAGACGTTTTCCCGGTCCTACCCGAGCTACTCTAGGCGAGCAAACTTTTCCTACGTTTCTTTACAAAACGCGTAGAACCGTTCACATGAGAAACACTGACTTGGCTGGGCTAGAAAGGTGACCGCCTAGCCACTAAGAGCATTCACTTTCGAAGGTAGGATCGCCCTTCTAACGGAACAACTTTTTCCTATGTAAACATTTTGGCTAGCCTACCCAGGCCAACTCAGCCAAATGTAGATACACAGAGCATGCAGATGGAGAGTGTCGACATAGCTAACTAGTTTCCTTTTAAATTAACAGTCTTTAGTTCTTACATTTCTTTAGTCAAGACAGAAATTTAACCCTATTCTATTCAGAATGGGCTTTTCTGAAGTTCCTATGACCGGGAAAGGGGGGGGGGGGGGTTGCAATCCACAATCTACAATCCGCAATTTACAATCCAATTAAATCCAAACAAAAAATAGAAATGGAACCTGACCAAAATATGTCATCCAAAATACGGCTGCTATGGCAACATATGACCCAATGACCAAAAGTCTATCACATTATCGATTTTCCCAATAAATTTGAGGAAAAGTCCTAAAAACGGAAGGATTATATTCAATTGCCTAGAAGTACGAGCTCTTTGAAGTTGGCGCTGTAATTTTAAGCCCCACCTCTCCCTCTCAGTCTGAATAGCGTTAAGGTGGTGTTACACGATACAATATTTAGTGCAACAGTTCTATACTTACGGCAGTTATCTAATTGGAAGCATGTTAGCAATAGTGATCTCTTGAGGATTTCATGTAAATTTTTCATGGCTAAATTTTTCCCAGATTTGAAGTTTTAAAAATCATCAGTATTAATTGACTACAATAAAGAAATCTGACCTGGGTAAAAGCGGTGGTGGGAAATTTTAAAAACTTTTTCATACTTTCATGTTACGTACTGCTTTTAGAACAATGTCCCACGATTATTATGACAGATTTATTGCTATCGAGAAAACATCTGTTATCAACCCTACAACGTTTTTTTTTAGGGGGGGGAGGCGTCAGATGAACTCCCCCGCCCCCTCACTCGATTTTTTTCAGCTTTTATGAAGAGTTTTTAATACTTTCTCAACAGCTTTGTAGTTGATGTTACTTATTAGAAAACGCGTATTTTGACGTTGATTTCAATAAGCCATCCCTTTTGATTTTTGCAAATTTTTGCCTATAAGTTGGAAAAAATATCAGTTTTTGTTAATATAAAAGACAAATGCCTTTTGCATATTCCTTTTAGAAACAAATAACTTACGCACAACAATCACGTTTTTATGGCTTTTTGTGTAACCACAATGCACTGGGATCGTACTTTAGTTGACATAGCTACTGGTCAAAAATACTGAATAAACTCGATTTTTTAAGAAGTTGTGTCATTTATTTGGATATGGTAACCATGGCAACCAACTAGTGAACACGTGACTACATTTAATTGAAAGTTTAAAAAGTGTTGAACACACATGCTGAATGTTAGGACGAACAGGCGAGGTATATTTAAAACAGTGGGGGGGGGACGAAATCACCCCTCCACCAAACGTTCGTGTTTCTCTATTAAAAAGACCCAAACGTTCTAGGGTTGAACTTGGTTTAAAATAAAATCTTGATTCTTTGAAACGAAAACGTGGTTCTTAAATGCTGGTTTACTTAATGGATAAATAAAAAAATTGGCCTTAGAGTTCATTATTTTCATGATTCAACAGTTGTTCAGTTTGTAAGAAAATTTTGTTATATTAACTTTCTCAAGCGGATCTAGTTATACTAAAAGTGTAAAGACGTTAGTTTCTGACCGTTATTTCATTGAGATTTATTGCTTGCCGATGAATATCATCCATAAATACTGAAGTTCGTTTCACTTTAAAATATCTGCTCCGAGTTTTCAAAGGTCTGAATTATAGAGACGGCCAGATATAGATCACTAAATGCTTTTAAAAATGCTGTGTGAAAAGATACGTGTTCCTTGGAGCTCAGGTTTTGATCATTTGTACCGCAAAGCAGGAGATTGAAGAAACTTGAACCAGTAAAGTAAACGGCATACGGAACTGGTTGTCTGACAGGCCACAGTAACATTAATAATTATATCCAACTTGAACTGAATCACCGATGGTTCTTGTAATTCAATTAATTCCTCAAAATAGGATATTCAGCTGTAACCGCCTTGTTTAGAGTCTGTTTAGAGTCTGTAATCGTACTGTTTTGAGCAATCAATCACAAAACCAAAAAGGCTGAAACAGCCAATCACAATGCAGCAAAAAAGGATGCATAACGTGTGACATTTAAATGAAAGTTCTAACATGACGTTTGCTTTTAAAAAAATAATGACACATATTTAAATAAGAGTTACAGTTTTTCAGTTTTGAATGACTTGTTTCTCTTAAATGTAGAACACAGTGTGCAAACAATTTCAAAACGGATATAATTAATTGGTTATTGAATTTTGTGTCTGAAATCATACTTATGACTTCATTGAATTTTTCACCAAATTATCCTCCTTTCAGTTCAAAAAAAATAATTTTATATTTAGTCCATTCACATATTAATTGTCTTTCACCTGTCTTTGCTTTTAAAGTATATTCGAAATTTGTATTATCTAACTAGCTCATGAATCAATGGATCTGATTGATGTTTAGTCTGGAAGTCATTTTTTTATTGGGCGTCACCAAATTTTTTTTTTTTAACTTATCTGAAATATCTTATACTTGTAAATATCTAGATAAAAGCGACCAAACTTTTAGTAATATATAGATTACATTATGGATATATAGAAACGTGGAAAATTGAATAAATGTACATCATTTATAAAAACAGAAAAAAATAAATAGTATTACTTACCATATGACCACCAAAGATATGCCACTGGAGGACATTTCCCTTGAATTCGATTATCCGCTACAACCAAAGCCAAATGGAACAGCATCGCCAGTGTAACTAGCTTTAGAGCCATTTCTTTTTGTCTCTATAAATTTGAAAAAAAAAAACATTATGAGACCCAGACATCACTGACTTGTAACAGCAGTAACTCAGGGTAAGAAGACGAAATAGAGTTTTTCACCAAAATTTGCAACAGAGACTCACAACCTCAGTAATCACATGTAAACTACATCTACCTGAGTAGCAACGTTAATCCCTCGACTGATTATGTGTTTTGTACGATAGAAGATAAAACAAACCAAATATTAACGGCCTCAACCGGTTAACGTTGTTTAAAATTGATTAATTCAAGATGAAGAAAAAGAAAGAAACATACAAATAAGATTGATCGACAATTTTGGGATTTGGGGTATGCTAAACTGATGAACGTGTAAAAGGTTCTAATATTTTTGATTGGTAGAAAATGAGCACAACGAAAACAACTCTGTGGTTTGTAGATCGTAAAAATCATCAGATAATGAATTTCACTGCTACGATATTCTCATCACAGATTGAATACACACGTTTACGCTCCATGTTCCTTTGTAAAAACACCAAACTCCAAACAATTTCGTAATATCTCTTGCCGTTTTGGGTTGTTCAACTCGAGTCAAACGTTAAACCACAGTCGAACGTAACTGAATCTTTTAAACTCGACTGCAAATATCCGTCCAAAATGAATTGTAAAAATTTGAAATGTCCATACAAAATAAACTCTTCGGACCTCGACAATTCATTTTAGACGAATATTTGCAGTCGAGCTTAACGGATTCAGTTAACTTCGACTGAATTAAATGCCTTTTTATAAGAACAACTTTACAAGGACAACGAGGCTGAAGTCACCCATAATTTAAGAAAAATTTAAAAACAATCTGAGGTTAGTAAGGATCGGAGCCACTGACAATGTATTAAAAATACTTTGTAAAACTGATTTCTATCTCCACATCTTGCTTTTTTTCATTTAAATGTACATTATTAAATCTGTTCACCCATCAATGAACAATGGAATGAACGCGTATTTCCAACGTCCAAACAGATTGGAATTGGCAGCCTGACACTTGAGTTGAAGAGGCATTTTCGGTAAAACATTGTAGATAAAAACAAGAACAATTTTAACCAAACAATTTAAAGCTGAAAATCCCAAAAAATTAAGAACAGTGAGCCTCGGCCAAAATGTTTGGTCCTTATTTTAAAAAAAGCGTGTCGACTGAGGTTTGACGTTTTTCTCGGGCCTACTCAATTTCTGGTTATAGATTTGATATTCAACACTCCTACCTGCCTTTGATACTCGGTGAAGATAAAGAGCCTCTATAAAACGTGCTGAATATGTCCACTTTATAAGAAGATCTGATTTTGATTTTTTTGACACTTTAGTTATGGTTGTCATCCGCGTATGAATAAAGTGCACTCGAACAGAAAAGAGGCTGTCAGGATCTCTTGTAAAGAAGAAAAGAGAAGAGACATCTAAAAGAAATAAATCTGCTGAAAGTATTTTTTCGGATGTGTTTTGAAACCTTTTGCTCGTGTAACTTGTAACACTGTTTGGTTGGTTTGTAAAGCGAATTTAACCTTTCTGGTATAGGAAGTACTTATCTTATCGAGAAGAAAATGAAACCTGCAAGGTATATGTTATACAATAGTGATGTTAGATGAGGATGGCTATTTTTTCCCTTGATTATTTATTAATGAAGTCAGGTCCTGTTAGCTGATTATTGCTCATAGCTTATTCATCTTTTTAGAAATTAAGTTCCCTCCTGCAGACAAGAGGCTCTGTTTCTTTTAAAGCAGAAAAGAGACGAGACAGCTTGAGTAACTCTAAAGATAATATTTTCCGACCGTGTCTAAAAGATTTCTCGTGCAATTTGTAACACATGTTGTTAAAATCTGTCTTACTAATATTAATAATATTGATAATGATAATGATAATTGCAACGATGATGTTAATGATGATGATAATGATATTTATAGTAAAGAACGCCAATTCTTTGTTCCCCAGTCGCTTAAAACAACCTAAAATAGAAGATTTATAATGGTAACTTATATATGATATGATCATACATGTTAAAAACTCTGCTGATTCAAAAATATTTGCTAAAAGCATGCCAACTTAAAAAGACACGGAGGTTGAGCGAAAACAGCGTCGGGAGGTCTGATAGTGGGGTAGCTCAATAAGGTTGTTCGGCCGCAATCCTTGAGTGCTTCAAAATTATACAGAAGGGGGAAAATTAGGATAAAGCAAATTTTACAGGTAGCCAGTGAAGCTCGACTTTCTTGTAAGTGTTGCTTAATAAGCAGCAGGGTACTTCTTTTAGAAATTAACTACCTTATCGAGAAGAAAACAATACTAGTCCTGTCAGGTGGTTGTTATATAGCCTGTCCATAGACTATTATTCTTTTTCGCTGCGAGAGGTCTCTCCCTCGCGGCGAAGGAGAATAATAGTCCGCGTGCAGGCTACTGTTATAAAATAATGAACTTTCACTGTGGCTGCTTTTGTCAAAAACTAATTTGCAATTTCAAAAACTGCTTGGCTAATCGATCAAGGCTACACGAAAAGCAGCTACTTCAAAAACTTTTCCATTCCAGCTGCACCAATTATTTTGCATCCTTAAAACAATATAATAAATGATAGCATTCTTCACTATCATATGTTTGGAAGGATGATAACATTATCAAACAATATAATAAATGATAGCATTCCTCACTATCATATGTTTGGAAGGATGATAGCATTATTAAAAAAAACTCTCAACAAACGTTTTGAATACCAATTAACTGAGGTGCATTTGACGTTAAAACAAAATTAAAAACAGCTGAAGGCCCTTGATGTTTTACAGAGTCATTCAATTTATTAACTTTCTTTCGTTTTATACACCAGAAGCAAACCAAAGTACATGCATTGAATTTCCGGTCTTTTACATGGAGAACAGGTGAATGCACAAATCTCTTAAATATCTATTTCAGTGTTTTCCGCCATTTCTCAAGAAAAATTTGCGACTGTGAAAAGTTCCGCGACGCGAGCGCCAACAATTGCTGACGCCATCACATTTAGTGCACGGCCGTGCGTATATCGGATTTAGTTGCATGCTCACGCCATACAAAGAGGTTGCGCTAATTTGTCAGCTATGTTATAATAGTATTTATATAACAGTAATGTTCGATCGAAGAACTATTTTAGAAATTATTTTAAAACCAAAGAATTTTGAATGTTCAGTTTATACGAGCTTATCAGTTGCTACAACAACAGGAGTACTCCGAGGTAGGTCGTTGTTTCCACTACACATCGAGTAACCTCTTACAAGTGACCTAACTGGATCACTCATTTAGGTAATTCGAGTGACCCGGGAGTACGCCGAGGTAGCTCGAGTATCCTCAGTGTAAATGGTGTCTTAGCCGTTACGGAACAAATCGCATAAAAGATCTTATTGAAAAGTTCGTATGCTCCTGTTTCAAAAAAGGTTGACCAAAAATTCACAAATTATGAATGATATGACCCGACCAAACTCTGGGCAATGGCTTATTAGTATTCAAACTGTGTGCAAGTGTGAGCTGATATGACTACAGTTATTACAACAGCTGAAGATGCTGCAAATGTTACCTTGAAATTGCTCACCTTGGCAAATAAAAACCAATGTAAGCAGTACAAAATCAGGAACTGCCTGGGTTCATATCTTTCATGTTTTACATTTTTTTCGGTCTAACTTTCTTGAAGTAGGTGCATCTACCAACTTGTTGAAACGTGCGCTTAATGAACGGCAATAGTGCATTGGAAAATTAGCAGATTTCTAGCAGTTTTTGGCTTTTGTTTCTTTGTTTGTTAGAACCCTAAATTCTTTGCAAGCGATCATGACCTTGAATCATGAGCAGTGGGAAACGTGGAATTCTACAACGAGCATTAGTTTGAGTAATCACAAAATTGTTGAGTAAATGTGGCGAATAACGTGTATGTATCGAGATACAACAATGAAACCATCAGGGGTACACTACTATCATGACCTTGAATCATGAACAGTGGGAAACGTGGAATTCGACAACTAGCACTAGTTTGAGTAATCACAAAATTGTTGCGTAAACGTGGCGAATAACATGTACGTCCATAAGCTGGCAAAGGTCGCCCACCCAGAGGTTTTTCAGGTTTGGCAGTGCTCAAAGTAGACTGGGGCTGAGCAATGGGCTGCGATGAACTGGGACTGAAATGTTAAAAATTAAAATGGCGGCGATTTTATTGGTATTAAAAAAACTTTGAAATCGAGATATAAAATTAAAAGGGAGAAATAAACTGACGGCATTGAACACACAAGATAACAATTTTGACGGTGGGTTGATAATTTTATTGTTTAAAATATCCGGCTCGATACGATTTTTTAATTTTTCTTTTACAAAGTTTAAATTGGTTATAGTGAATATTTATCGATTCATTGGGATAAACGTCGTGTTGGAATAAAGTTTATTTGAAAGAGAACTCTCCGTTCAGTGTATAACGTCATCAATGGTTTGTTACCGTGGTTTTAATGATTTACTGTACTGGCCCAAATTGACAGATAAATCTACAGCGAAAGTAAGAAGACACACCACATTTTTCGTCGTTCCATTCACCCACTATACTGTTTCTTCTTCTGACAGTCCACATGTTGCTGCACTTTTCGATGTAGGATGCACTGTCTGGACCGTGTGGAGAGTTGTTTGGTTCACCAGGCGACCAGTTTTTGTACTGTGGAAGGGATCCGTCAGTCCAATGAAACTTCTTATCATCATTCGAGTACCTCAGACCAATCCACAAGCAGTCTCTTCGTGGTGCACGTTTTTTTGACAGTTGTAGAATGTAATCATTCTCTGACGCGGAAGTTATCTTCACCAGATTGGCGCATCCATTAACACACATCGATTGTGCGTTATTCCAGGTGGTCACGTGAGCGCTGACGTAGTAGCAAGAATCTCGAAACTTTAGCCATCCTTTGGGGCATCCTAAAATGATAGAGTTATATAAAAAGTTTGGGTCAATCGATCATACAGTCCCTTTATTTCTTTATGTCCAAATTGTGTTCTAATATATTTAATTGTAATCGCATTTTAAATTTTGTTTGTTCATTTATTTGGTTGCTAAGCAAACCAAAGAACTCCAATAGTTTTTTTTTTTTATCCGGATGCAGGTTTGACTTTATCTGAGCTAAGAGAATCGGTGTTTGATAAGAAATACAATTGGAATTTGGAATGCCGATTTCGAAGTTCGAAAGAGATACTGGTCAGACCCTATTTAGCAGCGTGACAGCAAAAAATCAAGACATTAAAGTTCAATTATAACTGTAATGGTGTATTTTTGGTTTCAATAAGTAAATTTTAAAAATCTTCCCAGCATGCACTTCAACAAATTTTTGCTGACGCGAGCAGCTACGTTTTAGGAGGAGTGCTACTGCAGAAACAGCCCTCTGGCGAAGTGCGCCCTGTTGCTTATACGAGTAAGATCATGACAAAAACCAAACACCGGTATGCCAAAATAGAAAAATAGGCCCTAGCAAGGACCTGGGCACTAGAACATTGGGCCGATCTGCCAGTTGGAATGACCTTCAGAGTAGAAACTGATCATAAACCCCTCGTATCGTTGCTCTCCACCAAGCTGATAGATGAACTGCCATTTCGCATCCAACGTTTCAGAATGAGGCTTATGAGATACGACTTCTTCATTGACCATGTGCCAGACAAATTTCTGTTTTCTGCTGATGCCCTGTCCCGTGCCCCGATTGATCACGACCCATCCGCAAGTGACAAACTCCAGTCTGAAGTAGAGTGCTAAGTGAATGCAGTCATGGTCTTGCTTCCCGCATCTGACCACAGACTGGAAGAAATCCGCATCGAGCTAAAGAGGGACGACACTCTCAAAGTAGTAATGCAGTACACGTAGTCTGGTTGGCCAGACAACAAGAGAAAGCTCTATGGCCCAATAGCCAAGTTCTGGGGAGAAAGAGGAAACCTCTCAGTACACGATGGCCTTATGTTAAGGGGGCGACAACTGGTAATAATAATAATAATAATGTTTTTTAACCAGGGAGCCAACATCGCCGAAGCGGTTTTCAGAAGGGCCCTGCAACAT
>JANSTQ010145761.1:0-12327 GCA_026167885.1 Bergia puertoricense
GGGGGGAGGAGTTAGTACTACTCAATCATCTTGTTAGGGCTGTGCAGCACACTACATTTTCCAGACCAAATTATTCAAATTTCCCCACCCATTAAATGTAGCATACAACAACTTCATCCAAAAACAATGTCTAATTTCAGACTAAAATGTCAAAATCTACACCCAGTTTCGGACCAAAATGTCAAGATTTTGACATTTTGATCTATAACCAATTTTAAACAAAAATGTCAAATCTATACCCAATTTCAGACCAAAGCAGCTTGAAAACCCTACCCTTTGGCACTGCACCTACCTAGTATGCAGCTCATGTGAGAGAGTACCCTCCCTGAACCTTATTGTCACATGTCCACTGAATAAAGCACGACTAACCTTGGAAGCCTTTCTAAGTTTGTCAACGAGTTCTTTAGAAGGGCGAGGATGAGTTGCTCGACTGAAGATCTTCTTCATGGAAGCCTTTCGGTGCAGGGGCTGCAAAGCTTTGTCCACCTCATCAATTACTATTCTCTTTGTTCTCTGAAACAATGATGCGTTTGACTGGACTATCTGCAGCAGTCTCTTGGGAGTTCCAATGATGATTCTTGGTGGGTGATCTGTATCCCTCAGCCTCTGCTCTTGACCTGACAGCTCCACTCCACTCACCTTGAAAGAAACGAACAAGCAGTCTGCAGCTGAGTATTGTAACAAGTCTATGTGACTTTACGGTGGCAAAAGAAGTTGTGCAAAGAAGAAATTACTTAGTGCTACAATGATAAAAGGGGAGGAAAAATAGGGGGTTACATTTACATGCTTCCTCTCCCGTCCCTTTTCAGCCCCTTTTCAGCCCCTTTACTCCAACCCCACCCCCCTCCCCCTGGTTCTCATCTTTCCTCAGTTCTACTGTCTTCACTTCCTCCAGGTTTCTTCTCTCCCCAGGGGTTCTCAGAAAAAAAAGTGACAAGGGTGTGAATGAAACTATATCATAGAGCAAACACAAGATAGAGGGATGTTTTTGAAAGCCACAGCCAGAGAAAAAATATAGTTTTTTTACTTTTGTTTTTTTTTGACTGACCGACCCTCCTAATTTTGAAAAAATCCATGCTACAGAAAATTAAATTGGTCTGCCCTAATATAAGAAAAATAAAATTCAAAACATTTTTATCAATAAACCATGGTGTACTTACTCTAAAACAATTTGAACACTCACTACAGGCAACTGATTAAAAATCAGAGTTAACAGTTACTGTAGTTGCCTGATGATCACCTCAAGTTGTGAAACTTTAAAGTTGTAACTGTTTTACACTATTTTTCATTTTTACATTAATTTTTATAATTTGTATTTTGCTCTACTCCAACAGTATTGAGCACTTTCCACATGTTTTAGACACTCACTCCATATGTGTATATATATATGTATGTATTTACAGATTGAGTATATATATAAGACATAAATTTGACTACTCATTATTTGAACTAATATGGATTTTAATACAAATCTGTTTCATATGCCAACTTGAAGTTGGTCCATTCCTATATATAATATATATATATTCACTGCCTCTGGGCTCCTTTCTGTCCCCTTTCTCAGTTTCTGTATGTACATGAACTTCACTTATCCATTTCTGTACGTACTTCATCTATCCCTGTCATAAAGAAATTCATTTTGAAAGATCCCTTGTTTCAGTCTGAGCCTTTTAACTGAAAGTACTTCCAAGCTCACCAAGCTCAACTGTATCTGACTTGGGTTTTTTTGGAGGGTGGGGGGAGGGTGGAATCAGGGGAGAAGAGGGTTGGGTCTGGGTAAATGGGGGATGGATGGCTAAAGCCTATAACTCTTTAACAAAATGTTCTGAAATACATTTTGGGAAAAGTCACTAAGTCTTAGAATTAAATTTTTAATGGGCACTTCCTGTCTCCCTCATCTCCCAGTGGGACTGGGTTAGTTGAACTACTTACAAAAGAGGCCACAACTGACTTATCCCGAAGAAGACGATGAGCCTCGTATATCATTTGGCTTGCTAGTTCTCGAGTCGGCACCACAATCACAGTCCCATATGCCCTGCCAGGATCTTGGATTGAAGGTAACAAAAACACTAGAGTCTTTCCTGATCCAGTCTCTGATTGGATAAGAACATTCTTCCCCTTGAAGATCAAGGGCAATGATTTCTTTTGAATTGCAGCTGGTTTTGTGATGCCATACTGTTGAAGTTTTTCACAAAGTTTAGGGTGAACACCTAAATCAGAGAAACTTAAATTAGTTTCATCTATGTATTTCGGAAGGTCAACAAACCCATCTACACTTTCTCCTTCCTGTTTTCCACTTAACTCGTTTCCTGAAGGAATTAGGAAATTCACAGAATCTTCATCATCCGGTAAGTTCAACTGTATTTTAGTCATCGGAAGTCCAATGATGTTCGAGATATCTACTGTCTTGACGTCAGCGGGTTGTTGTTTGGGTGCATTTCTTGATTTTCCTTTCACAGCAAACTTAACTCTGTTTTTGAAGTGCCCCTCCGTGTGAGCCCACAATTTCATAAATTCGGCATCTCGGTCAAGCTTTTTATCCTTTCTTATCTCTGTAATTCCTGAATAACTATTATGGCGTTTTCGAGTCCTAAAACTTGGCAAAACGCTTCTTTGTCCTAATGGCAACGGGTTGGAGTTCCTCTTTATGTGAGTCGGGTTTCCGTGTGACCCGGAACCAACAAAGCTTTTCTTTCCATCATTTTGTGATCCAGACTGGTTCAAGTTTTGTGGTATCTTTTCCTTATCTTTTACGTCTAATGTTACTGGTCCATTGTCCCGAAAAGACGAATTTCTTCTAAAATTCGAGGCAAGTGGATAAAAATATGGAGTGGAAGACACGAATCGTCCGTGCGCTTGGCTTGGCGATATTCTCGATAACCTCGTCAAACACTTTTCAAGCAACATTGATTGCAGCAAAAAGTCTCGAAACCTTCCTCTTCCAAACATACCTTTCACATTATATTGGTAAATTACTGGAAATATAACGCTTTTGAGAGGAAAAAAAGACAAGAAAAATTGATTTCGTCCAAATTGCTCCTTACTTCATGGTATCAAAATTCGGCAGGCGCACATATTTGCGGACTTTGATGGTAACTCGAAAACTGGGGCGAGTTGTCAACTTGAGCAAAATATTTAGTTTGGGAGGAGGGCGAGGGGAGGAGAAGTCTGTGGCTATTTTCAGTCAAAACAATTAATATAAACGCTAAAATAGCCATTTTTCTACAGAAAAAAAGAAAACTTTTGGAAATTATTAAAGAAGAGTATTTGTTAAGATAAATTGTGTTAAGTAACTCAAGAACGGAAAAAAGTGACCCAACTTACCCTCCGACCGCCCACACGGGCGGAAATCGAAACTCTCGTAAACATGCCGCAGGATGGCCAATATTGAAGCGGAGACCTATAATTAGAGTTGTTAATACGTGAGAACTCATTGTGCGTAAGCTCTTAAAATATGCGATTCCATTGACAAAAAGACTGATGGTCTATTTAGACAATTGAAAGGAAGAAAACAGGAAACCACACTTGCAAACGAATGCTTCCGCAATCCGTCGAACTCGACTAAGTCATTGGTTTCAAGAGTGAACAAGCTGCAACATGGCTCTCTGCTCCCCCAACGAAGTTGGCAGATATATCATAATTGTAAGTCAATGTCATGATGTTTAATATAGTTTTTGTCTTACTCGTATGTACTTTTATGTTGAGATAAGAACAAGTTTTTTTCGCAAGCGCGCGAAGTTGTTTGCTTGTCTGCACGCCCGCCCGTCGTTCATTCGCCGATTCGGCAAAAAACTATTGAAACTTGCTGAATATTACAACAATCTCAAACTCGGCATTTGTTCAATGATTACAATTTTGAACTATTAATTATCCGTTGGTCTCTCTCTCTTTTCTTTCTAAATTTCTCATCAAACTTTTGAAAACTCTTCAGACTTTAGTCATCATCATTGGTAATTTTGATAAATGACAGCTGAAAGACACATGATATATATCAAAATGTTTTGTTTTTTAACAAAACATATTAAACTGAGCAGTATCATTTCTCACATCCAATATATGTTACATGCAAGGCTCAGTGATAAGACCAAAGTTTTCTCGGATCTAATTAGTTTAAAAATTTACCTTCATATCGTTCTTTATATTGAAATGGCAAACTTTCGTTTGCATATATTATATACGATGGAGTAATTAATTATAAGTCAAGATTTATTAAAATTGATGGAGCTAACTATAAATTTGTGGTAAGTGAATTGAATTTTTGTCCCTTGGTCCTGGCCTGATATTACGGGCCTATGGGTATATATGTATTGCATACATGCATAAATTTCATAGTGAAATCTAAATAAAAATTTATAATTAATATATATTTATTTATCAGGACAAGGAACTAAATAATTGCTCTTGTTGTTATCATGCTCAATGGCAACAAAAAATAAGTATTAATTATTGTTTTATATACATTATTATGACTATGTACATTTGCTACACAAGTTATATCAGCCAAAAATTGCTCCAAAACACTAAGGGTATATCTCATCAATAATCTGTCTTGAAAAATTTAAACCTCCCTCCTACTGAAATAAGACTATCATTGAAGTACTTGTGTCTGACAATTAAATCAAAGCTTTGACAAATTCAAAGGTCAGAGTTCTGAGTTTTTGGGATACCAACAGTTAAGGTTGTTTCAGGGTCCTGAACTTTGAGCTTTTGAGACACTTTGCTTCACACTCAGATAATTACAAAATTAAGAAGGACATCATCAGGGTAATGAACTACTGGTAAATCATTTTTGGATATTATGGGTAACTGAGAATTTAGAAAGGGGGCAGGGGTTGTACTCACAATTTTGGAAAATGGAGGCCCAAAAAGGTATATGTGCTCCAAAAGAAGTATATTTCAGTTTTTTTCTTACAAAATATTTGCAAAACTGTTGAAGAAAGGAGGCCCAGGCCCCCTTGACCCCTCCCGTAAATCCACCCTTCCCTTTTGTCCTATGGCCATCAAAACTACTCATCCTGAAGGAGATTTGGTCCAATTAACATTTCTTTAGTGCAGGGTTCATTTACAGCTCCTTAAAAACCATGAAAGTCCTTAAATTTTCATTTTCAAAATTTAAGTACTCGAAAGTCCTTAAAAAAACGTGAAAAAATGCCCCAGTCCATGAAAATCCTTAAAATTTATCTTCTTGCTGCCTGACTTTGAAGTTGGTATTTTTTGCTTGACATAATGTTGAAAATGTCAGTTATGTGCAAGTGTACATGAATTTCTGTAGAAAGGATGCTTACATGTATTTCCTCCAATATATTAATAAATAGACCAAGTTTTGTTTTGCAGTCCTTTATTTAAATCAGAGGCTACTTTGCTGGATTTTAGGATGCTTTTTTCTTATATTTGGGTGCAGCATGCTTGTACTGCAGGTCCATGAAAATGACTTCACTGTACCATGAAAAATCCTCAAAAAGTCCTTAAGTTTTAGATTGGGGTTAGGGGAAGAACCCTGAGTGTTAATGGCAACTCCCATTTTGAACTGATGTGGAGGTAGCTGGTTTCTTCATTAATTTTATGAATGGTACTTTGTGCAGTGCAACTCAGAAACCCTCTGACTTGAAATCTGTTCTCAGTGCTTGTCTGTGTTTTTAGTTCTTCGTGCAGCAATGTTCATTACAATTGGACAACATTTAGATTCAGTCTTCCCTCTGTAACTTCTTGTCAGAAGTGTAGGTTTGTTTATTTTACAATTGTTCTCTTCAAGAAAACATTTATAAATAAATGTTAAATCATTCAATGTGATTACCAGTTTCCATTTTTAAAACATTTTTATTAATTACAAGTTTATATAGAAATTAATTTTAACACTTTTGTTCAATGATTTTTCCAGGTGATCTGGATGATAATAAACGTCTTCTTGTTTGTGCATACATACATGGATTATGGAACCACTAGGAAATACTTTTACCTTCGACAGGTTATCAAGGTATGAACAATATCACCTATTCTTAATATTACACGAGTTATTTGGTGTATGAATTTATAACTAACTAATTTATTTAATAGTTTGAACAAGAGCTAGAATTTTCTGTGAGAACATACCGTAAACCCCCGTGTATAAGCCCTATATTTTGGGTACAAAGTTTTGGGAGTCAGCTTGTACAAAGGGTATCAAACTTGGAAGAAATGGGCAGATGTGTCAACAGGATGTCAACATTTAATGTAAACACAAGTGAATGCAAGACATTTACAATTCAAATCCTGCAAAGTTATCTTCTTCTTCATCTGTCAATCCAAAAATTCCTTCCCAACTGCAATCTTCTGCTGTGACATTGTCATAAGGATCTGTTTTTTCATCCTCTTCAGGCATTCCAGTTCATTGGCTGACCTTCAAGTCTGGAGAGAACGTGACTTGGTATATGGGTCAATGCACAATTTTTACATTTCCAGACAGGTGGAGCCAAAATGAGACACCTTGACCCAGGTGTTTCTGTACTGTTGATTAAATGCTATAAACAACTTTCTCATGCAACTTGTGCAGTGCTTTATAAAAATTTCTAATGTTTTTATTTCTTCCACAAGGAGAACCTTTCCTGAACAAAATAATATTGTTGGCATTGATTTTTGCCTTATTACACAGTGAATTCGAAACAAGTCAAATTTTAGTCAAAAACCTCTACAAAAAAAGGGGGGGGGGTGGGGTTGGCTTTTTCAAGGATAACAAGAAAAAGTCATTTATTTTGACCTGGAAAAGGGGGTCTACTTATACATGGAGATTCACAGTACATGTAGTCAAAAAGGAGAAGCTGAGTTGACTATCATTTGTAGAAAGCGTTAGTGAAAGGTCTAATTGTTTTTAATTACCATGTAGAATATAAATTTTATGGGAATATTTTAATTGCAACTGGGCAAATTTTTGTGTCTTACGGGACTACATTTTTGTGATTTGGGATATACATGTATTAGTAAGTTTTCCGATGGGAACTTTTTTTGCGATTTGACAGGAAAATATGTCACAGAGAAAATGGCCAAATAGATCTTTTGTAATTATGACAAAATGCTAATTATCACATTCTGTGTAAAACCATTATGATAGAGTTTTGCTCTGTGTGGGACAATTGGGTATGTTGCCACTTTTTAATTTGTACTTCCCTTCAAGCTCGAACTCCTATTATAGTAAGTAAATCAAATCTAAAGTAATTAAAGGTTCATCATTAAAAGTAGAAAATTTGGATTTTGTTATTATGGAGTTTATTTTTGCAGTGAGTTTTTTTGCGAATCGTACAAAATCCCACAAAAATCACAAAAATAAACTCCAACGAAAATAAAGTCCTGCATGGTGGACAAGTATAAATTTGCCATTTTTTATTGATAAATTTAATACATTTTATTTCAACTAATTTACATCAAACTAAAACTGTATGACAAACTTCAAATATGACAAATATCAGATGAGTGTCATTACACATGCAAATTTAATCAGTGCATTGATTTCATTTGATGGCTAGCTTTTATAATTTGTATATCAGTTGTTATTAATCAGTGAGATAACCAATCTGATTGAGGGTGTTGCATTAATATATTAGAACAGGAAGAATTATTTTAAAGTGAAAATTATTGATTTGACTTTGATTGTGGAAGATTGAATTGTGATTGTGTACTATTTTTATTTCTTTTTACAAATTAAATTAAATAATTTATGTGTTAATTTCTATACAGAATGGGTTACCATTTGCTCGTGGTGCTGCCATGGTACTCAACTTTAACTGTGCACTAATTCTTCTGACCATGAGCAGAAATTTGGTCTCACTAATCAGGTCCTGCAATGTAAGTATATTATAATTATTAATAATGCCTACAGTTGTATACTCTTTAGTGACCTGGAAGTAACAGTATTTAATGATGTATGCAGAGGAGGGATCGGAGGAGGCAATTGAACTCTTGGCAACAAATTTATGAATTCAAGTGCTCAATACTGTATACATGTAACAAGATATACATAAACACATACATGTATTAATTATATATACAAGTGCCCCCAGCAGTACTTTTCAGCCACCTGCTCACAACATTAAAGAATAAAATTATGGTTCAGTGGTTTAGGGTCTTAGCCTGACTGCTATCAGCAATTCACAATGGTTTGTTTAAGTCGTGAGACATTAAGTTGTGCCTCAGTTAACAGACCACAACACTGGAATACCCTAAAACTCTTTTCGAGAAGTGTGTTGGTTCTTTTAAGTCCCCTGACAGAAAGTCAAGAGACCAGACCAACAGCTTAATGTCTCTGTCCACAGATGGTATGGCAAAAGAACGTATGACCTCCTGTTTGGCAGTCAGAGATCTTACCAACTGTGCTAACCTTGCACCTTGAATCATTACCAGCCTTTTATTGATAAAGTTACAAACTTGCATTTGTTTTCGGGCCAATTATTTCCTACTTGATTACATGATTTACAGTGACTGTATAACTCCATCAAATTCTAACCAGTGAGTTAAATAAAATTCATTTTTCCTGCAAACAATGGTGTACGTTAAGTGCTACAAATGCTGCTAACTAAGCATGAAGGTACTGAGTACAAGCAATACTTATATAATAGTGGCATAAGGGAATATTGTCTCACAACTGCCTTGCAATATATCCTCACACATGTTAAACAGACTTGCGTTGATCTACACAATCAAGTTCGTCCACTTTAAGACATGTCCACCAGGAGTTGACCCTGGTTTTGACAGGACCACTGTGCTACATAAAACATGTGCATTTGAAACACAAAAAGAAACCTTGGTTTGCAATTGGGTGTCTCCCAGGCTTGAGTAATATTTATTTAACTAATATTAATTCTCAACCAATTCCTTATAAATGTGGTTGATCTAGATCTTGATATGGCAGTGATTGTGAACAGGCTGCAATGTTCAACATTAATACATTTTTTTGCATGTTGATTGTTATTATAATTATTATTTTAAAACAGTCTGTTGTTTTCACTGTCAGGTTGGCTGGAACTGTGGCCAAGTTCTTCGCTTGCTGGACAAAACCATTACTTTCCACCGTTACATTGCCTATATGATATGTTTAATGACAGGTAAGTAGTGCTCATTTCATTGAAGAACTTTGATTTAAATAGGCTGGATATAAGTGCCTTAGAGAAAGGTGGTCACATATCTCAGCAGGTTATAATTGGTTCAAGCTCAAATGTCCACTTGAATCTGTATTTGGTACTTGAACCTAGGAGCAAGGGGTGGTATGGGGTGAGGGGGTGGGGTGGGTACTCTTGTTTGGCTGTTAAAGGTGCTTATCTGCAGATAATTTAGAAAAATACCATCCAGTGAAGTTCCTCACATAGAAATTGCCCTACTCTAAGATATTGACTAGTGAAAAAGTTCTTAGCTAAAAAAATGTATTTTAGTTAATATATTAATTTATTGTCTTGAGCAGGAATAGGGTTAACTAATATCAGTCTGTTTCACCAACAGTAATCCATGTTGGTGCACATTGTTTCAACTTCTCCAACTTAGTAGAAAGTTGGTCAAAAGATAACATAGTTGAGGAAAAGCTGAGTCAACTGGACGATATTCCAGGCAGGAATGAAACTTGGGTCAACCCTATCAGATCAGCCAACTCAGTATGTAATGTGTTTTAAATAGTTAATATTATTGTTATTATTGTTATTATCTGGCAGTATAAAACTTCTGGATGCCCAGACCTAAGCACTATGGTGGATGGGCGGCAAGCTGTGATCAACCACCATGCAGACTAAAACCTATGTTTTATATACATTTCCAACAATAAAAAGAAAGTCAATAAAGAGATAACAATTCAATAAGAGGATAGTGCATCCTTAAGAGCTAAAGTAAGTTCTGTTCAGTTCAACTTCTTAAGAGTTTGTGGCCAGCTTGGTCAGCATCGTGCAGACCTGAAACCAAAGTTCTATATAAGTTACCAGCAATAAAGTTAAAAGGATAATAGTTAGATAATTAAGGAGATAGAGAATTTGATAAAGCTGATATGGGTTATGTTCAGTTCAACAACTTAAAAGTTCAAGCAATGTGAAGGGAACTGCTGATAACAGACTTCTGCATGACTGGAGGGTGATCAATTGGCTTTTGTCACCTACAAGATCTTTGACTGCCTGGCTGACCTCCCTTGAATACCCTCCAAGGATGTCAATTATCATTATTATTATTATTATTATTATCATTATTATTATCATCATTATTATTATTATTATTGTTATCACCATTATTATTAGTTAATTATAACATTTTGTTTAGTAAATAATACTAATATTACAAACCATTGTTAACCTAGGTTAGGACTGGTGTACACCAGTTGAAAGTAATCAAAGTTTATTCAACCAGTAAATTAATGTATCAATGAATTAATTAAAGACAAGACTGGTCATACAATTATTTAAAAAATTGCCCTGTCATTCAAGATCATAGCTCTTGTACAATTGTACAAGTCCTCATAAAATGTAAAGTGTAAAACTTGGCTTAATTATGTAGTATCACTGTTTTATTTTTATCAAAATTGCTCAATCAAGGCACATCTCAGTTTGCTGTAATTCACCAAGTCAACAATTTTGCAACTGACTTCAGCAAAAATATGAATAAAGTCAGGGTACATTTTAAACTATGTATAATAGATGAGGTACTACATGTACATAGTTGATGAAAATACAAACATCCACTTTGCTTGTACATTTTAGACTAGACCCAGAGCAAGCTTCTTAAATTGTTTCAAAATGTAGGTCTTCAGAACTTCATAAATATAAAAATGTTTGACTTTGTGGAGATTTTGATGTTTTGAGAACCAATATATTCTCAGCTGTACTATAACCATTTGCTATATTGTGTTTACTTCTCATGATTGTTATTTGTGCCATCAGAATACAGTCACAGAAGCTTTCAAATCAGGTATGTTTACAGTGTTATGTCATCATTCTACAATCATGTACTTACACTTAACAAAAGTGATGTGTTTCCTTTCAGCCCTTATCCAATTGATCTCCCAGGGATAGTGATCTTGCAGGGGTTGGGGAATATGTTTCAGTTTTTCTTGCAAGTTGTTGTGTGGCTTTGCTGTTTTTCAGGTATTGTCAAGATGAAAACTGGGAACAAAATTTACATGATTGTATGCTCTGAACTGGCTTTTTGGCCATTTTTGCCATTGTGTGTTGTTGTCCCTGTGTAGACTGGCAATAAAGGTTCTTGGGAGCATGCTTCAGGATCTTCAACTGCCTGTTACGTATGTGTTATTCCTACTCAGATCAGGAATTTGGAAAGCTTTGCGAAAAAACAATTAAAGCCTGTCCTGAGATTTATAATAAATTAATTATAGGAATTGCTAGTAAAAGAGACTGTATGTATTTAAGGGCCCTGTCATTAACTGTGCATGTTTTGTTAATTTTAACAACAGTACCTGGAGTAACAGGAGTGGTCATTACTCTCTGCCTTATTCTCATGGTAAGATTGGTTATTACTTGTGTTGCTAATGTTCTGCCCCTTGTTTATGACTGGTCCAGAGGTATAGTAACCTGAATTGTCAGATTAGCTATTTTTAATTATTATAATACTATAGCAGCTATAGACCAGGTGTTGGGATATAGTTATATATACATATACATGTAGGTATATCAATATTTTAAACAAATGTTAGTTAAACAACACAGTGCTCAATTGATATTGAATTAGATCAAATATTTTTGGAAAAAATTGTGTGAACTTAAAGATGGGCAAAAATTGAAGATAAAGTTCAGTTTCATCAAATTCATGCACTAAGTGTTGTGCAAGATTTCTTCATCAGATTTACATATACTGTTAGGTATCTTTCTGAGGCTATAGTTATATACTACATGTAGGTATCTTTTTTGAAAATGGCTATAGTTATACTACATGTAGGTATCTTTTTTGAAAATGGCTATAGTTATACTACGTGTAGGTATCTTTCTAAACAATGCTAAACATATATACTAGTACTGTACAGGTAGATATCTGTACAGTTGTACAGGTATGAACAAGTGTAAGGTGCTTCCTATATTGGAGTTCACATACACGGAGATGTATGTTTATGTACAATCCTGAGTGATTTAATTAGGTGTAGGATCAGACTGTAGTCTGTTGTATTAGTTGTGTAAGGTGCTTCCTATATTGGAGTTCACATACATGGAGATGTATGTTTATGTACAATCCTGAGTGATTTAATTAGGTGTAGGATCAGACTGTAGTCTGTTGTATTAGTTGTGTAAGGTGCTTCCTATACTGGAGTTCACATACATGGAGATGTATGTTTATGTACAATCCTGAGTGATTTAATTAGGTGAAGGATCAGACTGTAGT